>VDFB02344579.1:0-37127 GCA_007258455.2 Sequoia sempervirens | reverse complement strand
GATTCTTTCATTCTTCTAGTCACCAAAGGAGGATCCTTAGCTGCCATCCTTGCTTTAAATTCTTCATAGTCCCAGAGGCCAACGTTTGTATCAGTGACTTCTGACCAAACAGAAGTGATCTTACTTTTTGGGACCTTACTCTTAATATCCAGCTTGATTCTCTCTACATCAGACAACGAGGACCCAGCTGCCCCTTTGCTTGATTTAGCCTGTATTCAACATGACAACGTAATAAAAATCATAGGAAAGCAAGGTTAAACTATCAAAACACCTTTGGAATGCATCTCATATAATCAAGGTGCCATTAGAATTCATATGGAATGACCACAGCAAATTTTGGGTTTCAAGGCCACCCACAGAACCTAAGCCAGAGAGGAATTTTGAAAAATTCTAGTCTGCTTGCATTCCAATGGAGTAACCAAGAAACACCTACTTAATCCCTAGATTTGATCATTTTTCATCAGTAAACCACATGGGAGATCCAAATGTGACATGAAATAATCAGAAAATGCATTGAAAATCACCAACATGTCATGCTATTCAATATTCCTTCGCATTTCATCAAGTTTTAGGAAAATCCATGAGGGACGGATTTCCGCGAAGAGCAAGCCAAATAAGATCTTCGGGAAATGAAGGGAACACTAGATTTCAGAGAAATCGGGTCTTGACGGACATCCGCGGGTGGCACAAAGTTCTGAACCAAAGGAGAATCTAGAGTGAGGACTTCGGCATAAGTTGGGATTTCACAGAGAAGTCTCGGCGAAGGGGCGCGGTTACGCTGAAAGGCGCTATCAGAAAGGATCTCGCCAAGACATGGTGGTTTCGGTGTGATGTCCTTGCAAAAAAGGGACATAGCAAACAAATCAGAATGAGCCCAAGATGGTCAGGGTAAGGTATGGCCGAAAGTTACATGTCTCACCGACTGAGGGACCCAAGCAAACACCTCGATATAACTTCAAGCTTTCGGTGGGAGGTCCCAGCGAGATGGCAATGTTCTGCCAACTAGGGCTAGGCTTACATTCAGAAAGAGGTCTCAACGACAAGGTCCGAGCTTGCAAAAATAGAAGGCCTCGCTACAACATCTCGGCGAATGCTAGGAGTCTTGCTGAAGTAGAGGACTCGATGAAAGTGGGGAGCTCGCTATAAAGTCCCAGTGAACGTGTTATATCACAGCGAATCCTAAAGGGATCAGCAATAGTAGGGATTTCACGGTAAGGTCTCAGCGAAAGGTGGATGCTACGGCAACAGAAAAGAGCATGACTCGGTGAAAGGTCTCACCGAAGGACGGAGGTCCTAGCGAAACAAAATGACTATCGATAGAGCTGCCAGATCCCGTCATGACATCTTGGTGACCTAGGGTCTGTCTTGCCAAAGGCGATCATGAACAATCAGGTCAATGAGATATCTCCCCACGGGGTGAGGTCTTGGCGAAAGCAAAGGTTTTGCTGACTAAGGTTACAAGATCTCATCGGTATGAAAGTGATAGTGTCATGGCGACAAGACATGAACTTAAGAGGACTTCTCGACAAAGCATAGGGCGATCGACATATGGTCTTGTTGAAGATAAAAGGTCACAGCGAAGAGACCTCGGAAGGGATGGACCATCTCGAACTACGACACTAAGGTACGATTTCACCCAGACACTGAACCCACTAAGGATTTCGAAAAGTTTGAAATAGGGCAAGCTAGGGATGGGCCCTTCATGAATTTTCTCTGTGCTATAGGTCAATTTTAAAACAAGATAACTAGACACAGCCCTGTCCTAGGTTTCATACCTCACCATCCGCCATTAGCACACAACCAAGCTCAGAATTTACTTACCTCTACTGGTGAGTCACCACTAGGGTTTACTAATTACTCCTAGGCAAAATGCATCAAAATGCAAATGGATATATGAACTCAAAACTCGCCTGGGAGATGACAAAGGGTGCAATACCGAACAACCCTAGCATAAAATAAGCAACTACGCCAAAATTTAAATCCCACAAGATTCACAACACCAACATGCCATTCATAATTCAATCAATCCAAAGCAGAGCAATTAGGCACATACCATTATAGAGTGGGAATTGATCCCAGCAGTAGCAAGATCCCCCAACCTACACCAGCAAGAATGCATAAGAAACCAACACCAAATTAATCAAATCAAAGCCAAATGCCCCAAAATGAAATCCAACAATTGCAGAGAAGCACTCCTTAGCTCAAATGATGGCAAACCACAGACATAATGGCACAAAAGATCTTAGAAATCAAGCAGAATCTAGCCTTCAAAGCACATACGAAGCCATTAATGCCATAGACAAGACAACCAAAGAAGGGAATTCGGGAAACCGATGGTAGGGCAAAAACTAAGAAAATCTGGATCATGCGAAAATCCACAAAGACCCAAAATTCCTGAGTCACAGCGACAAAACCAGAGTCCAAGCAGGATCCAGGGAAATCTGGCTAGGGTGGAAAATCCCGAATTAGGGCAAAAGTCTGAAATCATCTAGAACTTAAGATTTTCAAAGAATAATGTGGGGAAACACTTAGGCATTCAAAATAGATGTTGAAGCACATGCCCAAATAAGACAAAAAACACAAAAGAAAAGGGCCAAAACACCAAAACCAAAGCAAAAGAGGGCCCCTGCTTCCAGTGGGGCGTGTGTGCAAAAAAATGCACAACACTCCCTTGGTCTTGTTCTTCTAGGATATTTTTAGATGAGTCTCTTAAAATTGTCATAAAGTGTTAGAACTTACCATAGTTGACCACCCAAATTAGGTACCTCATTTTGGTCCTCATTATTATTTCAAATATGATCTACAAGATTCAACATATATTGTCATAATTGTAGTTAAAATTATAATGTAATTCCCCTCTTACATGCTCTTATGCAAGATGGAATTTTTAATAAGTGTCTCTCATCTTACAATACCATAAGATAATATTACACATCATGATTATAGTATATCATCTTACAACTTCTTACACACAATATAAAATATTTGACACAAGGAAAAGGTTTCCACATGAAAGTGATACAATCATTTATCATGTGAGGATAAAATAATGTTGAATACACACAAGAAAACTAAGAGGGGGGCTGAATCAATTGTACATTAAAACATCCAAAACCCTCATAAACAGTCAGATATGCATTAATTTAGTTAACCCTTAAACTATTGGAATGATTTAGCATGATAGCAAATAATAGGAAATTGAAACACATCAACACCATGCATAGTAGAACACAATATTTATGTGGAAAACCCAAGAAGGGAAAAACCACAATGAGGATTATCTCACAATATAAATTAATTGCAACACCAAATACAAGTGGATCATTGAAAAAGGGCTCATTATCAAAGGCTCACTGCCAAATTACAAAAAAGAAGAAAGAAGAATGTTACAGCGAGAAATCCATCTCAATGCAATATGAAAGATCCACCAAAACATCACCAACACATTCAAAATCTCTCTGAAGATTGTAGACACCTTCTACTCACTACTTCTAGTAGTCTAGCTCATTAATCTCACATTTCAATTCACAAATTTACACTTCACAACTCTGCAATTCACATCAAATACAACACAACATAATTCTCCATTATCACAACACTTATTTATACCATATTCAACCTTGAAAACTTTCTCCAAGGTTGGCTATGTACCTCAATTGTGCAAATTAAAATTAGGTCAACACTAAACATCCCTATTGGGGAAAGGAATGAAAGCGGACCACACCACTTCTTAACTCAAACCAAATTAGACATATAAACCATGCCACACTTTCACAATTACTAAAGATAATTATTAACATTTAAGTACATGCTTCCTCAAATCCAAAGATGACTCACATACTACACACAACACTTGAATACAATCTAGAATATTCCAAAAACACCTTGAAATCCAAAAAATTCCTTTGGAACAACTTTCACTTGAAGAATGTACACACCCAATACACTTAGACAAGGTTCCATCCATGCTCTATAACTCAAGAAACCAACCTTCAATGTACCAAACCACAAATAACTTTGACTGTAGGTATATATAAGATCATTATCAACACAATTTCAAAACTACAAGAATAGAAACCAAACTACAGAGAAATATGGAGAAAGATCATTTCTCTTAGACACCACTTAAATGCAGTTCACACATTGGTGAGAACAACTCTCTCCAAACAATGATCCAAACCAATAAATTATGGATATAGAAATTTTGAACACCTTTGACCAACATATCTGAACCACACAATCATATCTTCACTACAAAAGAAATGCAGACCAAAACTAGAACACCACATTGTATATCAAAACACCTCTACAACACAATATTTCCTCTTTTATTTAAATCTTCTCAAAAGCACTTGGAAACCAAGCACTAGATACATATACTCATCATCTTCAACACTTCCTCATCACCACTAAACCAACAACATCCACTAACAAAATATTATCAAAGCAACACTAGAGGTTGACACCATCAGTACTTACTAATGACAACATAATGAAAATAATCAAAGCATCAACACAACTTTTTAACCATCACCACTCATTAATGAAAACATAAACATAAGACTCCAACAATATCCTCCAAGCTTGTTGACATCAATGACAACACCAAATACTCATATTTGCAACAATATCTCCCTTTATCTTGGTGGCAACACATGATGTAAAAAACCATCAACAACAACAAATAGCTTTGATGACCAACATACTGCTCCATATCAATTCTTTCTCTTTCCTTTTCACATTACTCTCCCCTCCTTTGATAACTGAATGATTTTCACATTATTTTTCTCTCCCCCTTTGAAATCAATGGAAAAGGACAACACATATGTATATCTTTCTCCCTTTGACATCAAGCATACACACTTTCTCTCTTTACTACTCTGCATACTCCCCCTTAGGAGCACACAAAAATTAATACCAACTAGCAACCACTACACATATCCTTTGACACAGTTGACAAAGGACAAAACCAATCTACACCAACACTAACTCCCCCTTATTGCAACAGTAAATAAGGCACTACCTACTACCCCTAAGAGGTATCCTCCAACATCAATCCAGAACAAAGAATGAATCTTGGAATCCACTAGATTGATGCATATCCTTATGTATTGTTGAGATGATGGATTGCATAGCCCCTGAAGCTCTGAAATCTTCAATACAGGACTTTAGCCATGAAAGATAATCAACCACAAAGAGAAGTGTTGCAACAATGGAATGCTGATTAAAGATTCTATTGATAATATGATTGATATGATATTGATATGATGTATGACAAATGAACAAGATGCCTGATTATATAGGCAAGAGGTAAAACCTAATATGCATGAGATGTTTCCAAGTGTTAAAATCTAACAACATGTGACAACATGTGAACCCTATGTTGATGATCATTAAATGATGAGATAAGTTCTAGAAGGAATCTTATCCCACAAAATAGGAAATGAAATATTATCCCATTTATTAAATGATTGCAACCTAGGACTAAATGATTAAATGCAAGACCTAAGTTAACTTATGCTAGTGTAATAATTAATTAATTAATTACACCAACATGTATCTAGTTCAAATAAGAAGGGATGATAACCTCAAATTCTCCCAAAGATACTTAAAAGTATCCCTAGGAAGAGCCTTAGTGAATATATCAATAACCTAATCCTTTTTAGGCGCATACTCAAGCTTCACTTCATTCTTTGTAACCTTCTCTCTTAAAAAATGATACCAGATTGAGATATGTTTTGTCCTTGAGTGCATCACCAGATTCTTTGAAATGCTAATAGTGCTTGTATTGTTGCAAAAGATAAAAATTGTTTCATCATATATAAGTTTGATACTTCAAGGTTTTCCTCATCTATAACACTTGTGTGTAGCAAGATTTTGTTACAATATATTCTAATTCTACAATAGATAAAGCTATTTAATCTTGCTTCTTGCTCAACCAAGACACCAATCTACATCCAAGAAAGAATGCACTACCACTTGTACTTTTCATGTCATCAACACACCCTACCCAATCTACATCTATATAAGAACTTAGAGAAAATTACTATCCTTCGGATACCACAAGCCATGATCCAGAGTGCCCTTCAAGTATTTGAATATCCTCTTCACTACTGCAACATGTGACTCATTAGGATCTTCTTGAAATCTAGCCACAAGACAAATTGCATGCACGATAACCAATCTAGTAGTATTTAGATATAGTATTCCTCCAACCATTAATCTATGTTTGCTCTGATCAACCTTAGGAGATCCATCACTCTTACTTAGCTTGCAACTAGTAACCCTAAAATTACATACCAGTTTAGAATATTCCATTCCAAGCTTCTTCAACATTTCCTTGACATAGTTTTATTGTAAAATGAATATACCTTTCTATTTCTGATTAGTTTACAACCCAACGAAGAAATTCATCTCCCCAAACATAGACATCTCAAAAAGAAATCACATCTCTTCTATAAATCTCTAACACATAGCTTTATTTCCTCCAAATATTATATCATCAACATACACAACCACAATCAAAATTTGATCTTTTTTAACTTTGAAATAAATATTACTATCTTTGGTACCTTTATTGAATCCTTGTTATATCAAGTACCTATCCAAACTTGCACACCAAGTTCTAGGAGCTTGCTTCAATACATATAATTCCTTTTTCAATCTACATACCATATTTGGTTTGTATATTAACTGAAATCCTTTTGATTGTTCAATGTATACCTCTTCTTCCAATTCTCCATTCAAGAAAGTGGACTTCACATCCATCTAATATACTTTGAAATCTTTATGTGTTGTAAAATCCAAAAAAATCCTGATAGCTTCCATTCTTTCCATCAAAGAAAAATTCTCCTCAAACTCTATTCCTTCTACTTGTGAGTAGCCTTGACACACAAGCCTTGCCTTGTTTCTTATCACTTCTTCATTCTCATTTAGTTTTTTTTTTAATACCCACTTAGTTCCAATCACATTATTGTTTGTTGGTCTTGGGACAAGTTCCCAAGTCTGATTCTTCTCAGTCTACATTAGTTCTTCTTCCATAGCCTCAATCGAATACTCATTCTTTCATGCTTCAATCACTATTTAAGGTTCAACTTTAGAAAGTAAACATAGATTTACCTGTTCTTCAGCCATAACAACTTTTCTTCTTTTCAACACACCCTTGATTTTTTCACCAATGATCTGATCATTAGAATGATTCTCTTGTGCATACTTAGGAGTCTTAGGGATCCTTTTTAGAGCTTCTTTCTCTTCAATCTAAACTTCTTTTTCCTTATATTCATCTCTATCATTTTCTCTACAAGAGGACTCATCTTATTCATATTCATCTATTACCACAAAATTATTTTGTAAGTCTTTATCCACTTTGACATTTACACTTTCAATAATCTTCTTCAGTCTCTTGTTGTAGCACTAGTAAGATTTTCTTCTTGTAGATTATCCAAGGAAGATACCTTCATTAGATCTTGTATCAAAATTTCCTAAGTTTTCTTCATCTCTTCTGATATAACACTTTCTTCCAAACAATCTAAAGTATTTGACAATATGAATCCTTCCATACCACATCTCATAGGGAGTATTTGCACTGTTTTCTCTTGATTTAACTCTACAAAGAATGTAGACAACAATATGAATTGCTTCTCTCCAATAGACTTTTGGTAGGTTTTCCTCTTCATCATTGTTCTTGCAACTTCTTGAACAATCCTATTCTTTCTTTCAACCACTCTATTTTTTTGAGGAGTCCTAGAGGCAGATAAAGACCCCAAACACTTGATTTTAATATCCATTTCATTCTCAACTATAAATTTGAATGCTTCAAACTTATATAAAGCTTTTGATTTATCTTTGAGAAAACTAACCCATGTCACTCTAAAATAATCATCAATCAATAGCATGAAATACTTGTCACCTTAAAGAATTCTTACTCTAGTAGGACCATAAAGGTTATTATTCACCAAATCCAACAATTCAGTAGTAGATTATTCTTTGACTTTGAAACTTCTTTATTTCTTCCCAATTCGACATTCCTTGTAGACAACATTAATGGGCTTTGTAATCCTTGGTAGATATCTCACTTCTTGAATTGAACTAATCCTCACTAGGAAATCAAAATTAATATGGCACATCCTTCTATGCCATATCCAACTTTCATTAATATAAGTCATAAATCAATGACCATCAACACCTTTGAGTTGATAAACATTTTATCTATTCTTCTTCCAACAACAACCATAGTTTTAGATTTTTTTTGATATCACATCCATCATCCTTAAACAGAAGATCATATCCTTTGCTACACATTTTTCCAACACTCAAAAGGTTATGTCTCAAACCCTTAACATAAAGAACATCATCTATATTATGCTTACCATCAAAACTGATAGAACCTTTTCCACATATCTTAGTAGATGTATCATTACCAAACTTAACTAGACTTCCTTCATATTTCTCAAGTTTAACAAACTTAGTTTTGTCACTGATCATATTATTTGAACATTCACTATCAATAATCCAATAGTTCTCCTTTCTAGCATGAAGAGCAGTCACCATAGTATTGTGACCTATTTATGAAAAACTTTCCTTCACACATATCTCAAATTTAGCAGAATTAGTTTCATCTTTAATATCCATGAACAAGAATTCACTATCTTCATCATCCCCATAGTCAGATTGATCATCGGATAGACTGGCATCTTTTCTAACATAACTTTTCTTGATTGCTTTACCTTTGTTTTATTTGTTCTTGTCATTAAAAGCTCTATTTGGACATCTTGAAGCATTATGACCTATCTCACCACAACTAAAACATTTGAAAGACAAATTATCTTTTTATTTACTAGTACCCTTTTTCATTTTCCTAACAATTTTTTCTTCTACATCATCAATATCCTCTTGATCTGATTCCTTGGTCTTTTCTAATTTTCCATCCTTAAAAGCAGTCTCAACTTTTACATTACTTGTACCAAAATATCTCATTTAAAAAAAAAAAAAAACACCATACAACTAATCTCTAGAGTATTTTCTTAAATCTTGAACTTACTCAATAACATAAACTTTATGCCTATTAGATTTAGAAAGAGTTCTCAGTACCTTCTTTACCACTTCTTCTTCTTCAAGATTTCCTCCAACTCCTCTGATGGAATTGATAGTTTTGTCCACCTTCTACATGTATCTTGTAATTTTTTCATCTTCATACATTCGTAGGTTCTCAAATGTGATCTTTAGATTCTACATCTTAGATTTCTTGACGTTATCATCTCCTTCATAAATACTTTCCAACTTTGTCTAGATCTCTCTAGTAGATTTGAAACTCGTAACTTTCACAAGTTCAGTATTATAAATGCCACTTAAAAGAGAATACCTTTATTTATCATTATTCTCATAGGCCTTGATCTCATCATCAATCTTCAAACCACCAGCAGGCATAGTATGTAGTCTCAACTAACTTTCAAACTTACAAATCCAAGAAATATCAAGAAACCTTCCATCCTTGTCTTCTAGAAACAATAGTCTAATCCATCAAACAAAGGAGCATCCCTCTTGTGCACCATCCCAAATCTACCTCAACCAGTTATGCTTTCCTCCAAGGAACCTTTCTCTAATACCAATTATTGAATTCACACAAGACAAGTGAGAGGGGGGTGAATCATTTGTACATTAAAGCATCCAAAACCTTCATAAACATTCAAATCCACATTAACTTAGTTAACCCTTAAATTGTTAGAATAATTCAACATGATAGTAAATAACAGAAAACTAAAACACATCAACACCATGCACAATAGAACATCAAATTTATGTGGAAAACCAAAAAAGGGAAAAACCATGGTGAGGATTAGCTCACAATATAAAGTAATTGCAACACCAAAATATAAAGGGCTCACTACACAAAAGAAAGAAGGGCTCATTTCCCAAAAGAAAGAAGGGCTCATTGTCAACGACTCACTACCAAATTACAGAAAAAAAAAAGAAAGAAGAATGTTACATTGAGAAATCAATCTCAATGCAATAGGAAAGATCCACATAGCATTGCCAACACATTTGTATTCTCTCTAAATATTGTAGACACATTCTACTCATTGCTTCCAATAATCTAACTCATTTAGCTCACACTAAACTTCAAGAATTCATACTTCACAACTCTACAATTTACATCACACATGACACAACATAATTCTCCATCAAAACAATACTTATCCATACCATCTTCAACCTTGAAAAATTTCTCCAAGGTCGGTTATTCACATCAACAATGTAAATTCAAATTAGGTTAACACTAAGCATTCCCCCGGTGGAAAGGAATGAAAGTGGACCACATCACTTCTTAAATCGAACCTAAATCAAACATATATGCCACCCCATGCTTCCACAATTCCTGAAGAAAATCCTTAATTAGTGTAAACACCTGAGGTTGGTTGAACCTGTGTAAACACCATTAACATTTAAGTGCATGCTTCCTTAAATCCAAATATGAATCATGGACCACACACAACACTTGAATACAATCTAGAAGATTCCAAAAACACCTTGAAATCTAACAAATTCCTTTGCAACAAATTTCACTTGAAGAATGTACACACCCCACACACTCAAACAACCTTCCATACTCTATAGCTCAAGAAACCAACTTTCAAATCACCAAACAATGAGAAAATTTGACTGTAGGTAGATATGATCATTATCAAAACACTTCTATAATTTTAATAATAGAAACCAAACTACAAATAAATGTGGAGAAAAATCATTTCTCTTAGACACCAATGAAACATAGTTCACACATTGGTGAACATAACTCTCTCTTCATGATGATCCAAACCAAGAAATTCTAGATATAAAACTTTTGAACACCTCTAACCAACATATTTGAACTACACAAGAAGATATTCAACACAAAAGAAATGCAAACCAAAACCAAAACACCACACTATATATCAAAACACCTATGTAACACATTGTTTCCTCTTTTATTCAACTTTTCTCAAAATCACTTGGAAACCAAGAACTAGAGACATATACTCATCATCTTCAACACTTCCTCATCACCACTAAACCAACAAAATCCACCAATAGAATATTATCAAATAAATACTAGAGGTTGACATTAATAGCACTTAATAATGACATTATAATGAAACTAATCAAAGCATCAACACAACTTTTCAACCATGAGCAGTCATTAATGACAACACAAAAATAAGCCTACAACAATCTCCTCCAAGTTTTTTAGCATTAATGACAACACCAACTACTCATAATTGAAACAAATAATAGATAAATAAAAAGATAATTAATAACTATTAGCATTAGGATGCAAGGTTGAGATACCTTTCTCAACATTCTCCTAGATCTCAATAACTTATAGAGAAAAGGGGAATCCATCTTTGAAATCTAACCATTGGACATTACGTGGCCCATAGACTCACTATTCATCCTAAACTTGTCTCTACTCACTAGCTTCATGAATGTATCAACAAAATTATGAAAAATATCAACCTTTTCTAGTATCACCCTCCCATCATCTAATATTCCATAGAAAAATGCTAGTACAAATATGTGTTCTAACCTTGGATGGAAGGTCAATCTCTTTTCCAAATAAATGACACCCTAACTATTACAAATAATCCTAATAGCTCTTCAATTCAACCCCACATTTTAATATGATATCCTATACTAGGTGAAAATTTTATAAGAATTAGTTCTTTCCATGTAACCAATAAATTTTAGTATTAAATAAACCACAACCATCTACTTACTCATCCAATTGATAGCACCAACAAATAAACTATAATAACATATATACTAGTGGATATTTTATTTTTAATATATCATGCCTAATCTAAATCCACGAATCTGTAAATAACCAAAAATTGATAGTCATCTATAGAATCACCATGATGAAAAAATAGAGTACTTAGAATTACCTCCCAAATAATTGAGTACAATTTTATAAATCTTAATGATATCATGTAACACCCCTCCATTTTTCTCTTTTGATCGAACAATATTTCTCTATGTATGTTTATTTTGTTATCACTTTGTTTGTGGAACTTGGTTACTTTTGACCGCTAATTGTTAAACGATGTAAACATTATGTTTTGATGTGATGGCACTTTAATCAGATGTTATTATTGTTTCATATTATGGATTAAATTAGCATGTATGTGAATTATTGATGTTTATGCTTTGATTATATCAGTGATGATTAGGTGCGTTAGTTAGCGATATTGTATTGGTGAAGGGGATGGGATCACATCACTCGCATGCGAGTGCCCTATGATTCTACGATTTCCTCTTCACGGTGTGTTTTAGTATATATATATGCATGTTTCGACACTCGTATTGTGTGCAGGATGCAGGTACAAAACATTGACTCCACCTGGTTCCACAGGTCTGAGCGTGTCCCTTGTCCAACAAAAAATGATTGGGAGATAGTAGCTAGGTTTTCTGTGTCGTGACATCACCCTAGCCATAGTGTGTCATCAGGTTGTTAGTTGGGATAAGTTATTTTGTGGTCTCTTCTCCCCTTGCCCTTGTATTTAAATTTGCAATTTAAATCGGTGCTTGTTTTATTTAACTGCATTGTCAAAATAAATAAACGAGTGACTATTAATTAATTAGTTAATTTAATTCAATCAATAAAATAATCTAATCATGGATTAGATTTATATATTGATAAATTAAATTAAAATGATTGTGCTAGCATTAGTAAATATTGAGATCAAATAAAAAAATAGAATTTTGCCTTGCATTCCTTTTTGAAATAAAATTAAAAAAAAAAAAGATTTTAAATGTAAATTGGTAAATTCAATTTTGTGGAAGAAAGAAAATTTAATTAGCATTTGGGTTGCAAATAGATCTTTGTTTCAAATTAACATTATGCAAATTACAATGGGAAATAGAAATTGTTTTATTAATTGGCAAAAAGAAAATATCTCCATTTTGGCAATAAATTTAGTGGGTGAGTCATTTTTAGGGGTTTGACAAAATTTTAGGGAAGACTTTGATAAGGAAATTAGGATTTTCTTTTTTCTTTTAATTTGAAAATGGTGGAGGATTGAAATTGGAGAGAAAATTTGGATTGGATAGAGGAAAATTGTTGAAGGAAGGATTGCAATTGAAGAAAAGCTGAATTGAACTAAAGGGAAAAATCTCCATTGAAAGACTTCAAGCTTTGGAGAAAACACAAGGTTCATTGTTTAAATCTTGTGCAATTTTATTTTGAAAATAATTTAGAAGTTGTTCAAGATTGTTTAAAAGATTCAAAATTGTGGATTGAAAGGAAAACCCATCAGGATTTTGTATTCAAAACTTGAAACAAAACACAAAAAAATTCTTGTCAATGAAATTTAGAAAACAAAATGAACCTCTATTTTTATCAATGATCTGTTGTTTGAAATTTTTTTTCAATTTAACTGTAAATTTGAGCAATTCATATATATATATATATATATATGTTTATGAAATAAAAGTATTTAAAAAAAAAAAACTTGTGTTTTGGTTTTTCGTGTCTGGGTTTTTACCAGAAACACAGTTATTGTTTTGAGGATGAATTTAGTTTATAATAAAAAATAAAAAAATAGTAGAGTTTTGGGCGGGGGTTTGGTCCCCATGGTTGCCCCCAGTGCTGGGGAGCGCTGCCCTCACAGACCGTAGCCCCCAGTATTGGAGGTCGCGTCCATGTGCGAACAGGGCCGCATCCCCTTTGTATATAGGGCTCGGCCAAGGGTTTGGGTGTGATTTTGTTTTAATATATAATATATAACATATATTATATTATATTTGTTATTTTATTTTATTTATTTTTAATTATTTTATTTATATATTTAAAATATATATTATATATATAATATTAAATATTATATATATGATATATATACATTAGATATATTAAATAATAAGAATATTTAAAATAAGGAAAATTAGATTATTATTTTATTTTATTTTATTTTTTTGTTTTATATAGATATATATATTTAATATATATATGTAGTTATATATACATTAAGGGTATATAACTATATATGTATGTTAATATATACATGTATTTAATATGAGTAACTTGGAGTTATTGCAAGACTGAATGTAAAAGAAATGGTTTAGAATAAAATGTTTGTTTCTTTTAAGAGATTGTATTTAATCAGCTTGTTTGATGGAGCAACTGAAAATGAAATGCTTAGTTTGGAATCCTGTAATGTTCAACAATGTGATTTGATTTCTCTTTCATGTAAGGAAAAAAAAAGAATATGACTTAATTATTTAGTTACATGCACCATGTTGATGAGTGAATTGGATTTACGAAATCCTAATATTAGTTATTTTTCAAAAATTGCCTGTAATACTCCCCTAGTGTTGTTATGGAATTCTCAATGTTGGGCTATTAAATAGTTTGTATACGTAAGTCTTCCATTGTGGTCATCATATTAAGAGTAAGGGTTGTCGGTATGTCAGCAAACCTTGTGATTGTTTTGGGGGTAGTGCACGTGGTTGTAGTTGGGTTATCACCTGGTTAAAAATTGCCTGTAATACTCCCCTAGTGTTGTTATGGCATTCTCAATGTTGGGCTATTAAATAGTTTGTATACATAAGTCTTCCATTGTGGTCATCATATTAAGAGTAAGGGTTGTCGGTATGTCAGCAAACCTTGTGATTGTTTTGGGGGTAGTGCACGTGGTTGTAGTTGGGTTATCACCTGGTTATCATGAACAGGATATGTGATATGTTTTGGTTACCTATGTACTATGAACGGGTTGTGTGACCTTATGTATTAAGGTTGGAATTGGTTATCAGTTTGTGCATGTTGTCTACCCTTAGGTTGGGGGTTTTGAATCCCAGTGTTGTCAGTAGGAGAGTGGCTCTTTGTGGGGGTCCGACGCCCAAAGTGGTGTCAGGGTAACTCACTTAGAGTTTAATCAAGTGATAATCTAAAAGAATTAATGGGGAGCTTCACACTAATAAAGTTAATGAATGCCTCTCTCATGAAGTATGCATTATTAAGGCTCGAGATGAGATGAGATGCATAGTTTGCATGAGCGTCCGGCGGCCGGTAGAGGCAAGCTAGGGTAACCCATGATGGGGGTCCGGTAGCCTAGGAATGTTGAGCTAGGGTAACTCATGGCAATTTATGTATGACACTCTCCCTATGTCAACAGTTAGTCAGTTATTATGTGTTGTACAATGGTGTACTTGTCCTATGTAACCTGGAAGTAATGTATTGTCTTGTGAGTTTTCGTACTATGTTAAGTGATGTTGTTTGGTATTTGAGTCAGTTTAGTTATGTTTAGCCTTTGTCTAGAGGTAGTTGTTCTTGACAAAAAATCCTTGTTACTATCTCCTAGCACGGGGGGTGAGCCTTTGGGTTTCACTTGGTTGGGTGGAACGTGCACCTTACACCATTGGTTTTGATCGTGGTCATGTGGATGAGACTTTCATGTTGGGGAGCTCGTTCATTCCTGTTACTCTTCTAGTTCTTTCATTCCAGTTTTTCTTGTATTTCATTACCCCTCATTTGTATCGAGGTGGAAATTGTAATATATTATCATGCTTATTTGATTTACCTCATTCATGGAATGAGTGTTGTAATTATATTGTAAACAATCATTATTGGATATCATGTTGTATCTATTAGTCTTTGATGTAATTATCCTGTATGGAATGTATGTACTTTAATTCCTTAATTGAATGATGTTATGTTTTCATTCCTTGGTTGTTTAATTCTGGTTTAAGTAATCTTTGTCTCGTAGCCTTAGGGGATGTTGGCAATGTGTAGCGAACTTGTACGTTATTGCACCTTATTAAAAAAAAAATTTTGTGTTTGGTTAGTGTATTGCAACTTCCCCTAGGGTTGCGTGACAGGGCATTACACATGGTATCAGAGCCCAGGTTTAAACACTGGGTACTCTCGGATTATGGTGGACCCATTATGCTTGTAGTGTGTAGGTTGTGGGTGGTGTGTCTTGCTTAGTACCTTATTGTGTCTGTGTAGGATTATGCCTCCCAGACATGGAAGAGGTCGGGGTCATAGACGTGGCCGTTTAGGCGGTCGCGTTGGGGAACAGCAAGACCCACCGCCACATGTTCCACTTATTTCTGACCATGAGGAGCAACAGGCTTCTCAGAATATTCAGGGAGATGGCAATCAGAATCCAGATCCACCCAGGATCGAGGACGCTCAGTTGCGTCAGTTGTTAGAGGAGACCCTTGCCCACCTTGGGCCTAGGCTAGAGGTAGAGCCAGTGGTGGTTAGAGAGAGAGAGGTACCAGTTCAATCTAATTCAGAGGTAGCAACCCATATGAGGGACTTACTTAGAGCATGACCACCCATTTTTGATGGATCAGGCAGTGGTTAGGAGGCAGAGACATGGCTCATTGACTTGACTAGGTGTTTTGCTATGCACCCATACGGTAGCAACACTCGAGCTAGGTGCGCTATCATGCACTTGAGGGGATTTTCCTCCACTTGGTGGAGATTAGAGGAGCAGAAGCTCCATCTGGACATTGGTATAGTTTCTTGGGAGTTGTTCCAAGAGAGGTTTTGGGCAATATTTCTTTCCAAGCATTGGAGGCAGCATCGAGGAGACGAGTTCCATGCCTTGCGGCAAATGGATATGTCAGTAGAGAATTATGAGCGTCATTTTTACAAGCTCAAGTAGTATGTCGGTATAGGCGATGATGAGGGTATGCTTGTGCAGCATTTTGTTAGGGGCTTGAATGCCTAGATTAGTGGTGGAGTTCGGATTTTTGAGCCGAAGACCATGGAGGTAGCTGTGGATAAGGCTCAAATTGTGGAGGAAAATTTAGCTTTGGCTTTCGATGGTCAGTTGGGAGTTCAGTTTGGCAGTGCACCTTCCTTTGGTGTTGGATCTCAGGGTGGTCAGTCTCAGGTTGCAGGCGTTCCCAAGGGGAATTAGGAAACCACAAAGAGTGGGCAACATCAACCTTCGCAGTTAGGGCAACAGAATTCTTAGTCCCAGCACGGTGGTAGTTGGAAGCAGAGGAAGAGGGATCAGAGTTGGATTCAAGCTCATCATGATCGCAACAATCAGCCTACTCAGAGTTCCCAGTCAACGTATAGTGGAGGTGGCTTTTTGTGACCTAGTGCATCTCCTGATGTTAGGGAGTTCAGTAGAGGGACAGGATGTTTCGCTTGTGGTCAGCAAGGCTACATTGCTCGTTAGTGTCCTCAGCGGGGTGCTTCTGGTTTTAGTCAGAGACCGTTGGCTTCTGAGCCAATGGTAGGTGATGCAGGAAAATCACATAGGGTACTTACTGCGGTGGATACCCGTCAGGCCGGGCATCAAGGTGTAGTTCATCCTTTAGCATCAGGAGTTCATCCTTAGGGATCTAGATTTTGAGTGTGTTTGAGGGAGCTTTATCCCTTCTTGTTTGTAGGCTTCCAAGAGTAAGCCTAACCCTAGGGGGGAGGATGTAACACCCCTCCATTTTTCTCTTTTGATTGAACAATATTTCTCTATGTATGTTTATTTTGTTATCACTTTGTTTGTGGAACTTGGTTACTTTTGACCGCTAATTGTTAAGCAATGTAAACATTATGTTTTGATGTGATGGCACTTTAATCAGATATTATTATTTCATATTATGGATTAAATTAGCATGTATGTGAATTATTGATGTTTATGCTTTGATTATATCAATGATGATTAGGTGCGTTAGTTAGCGATATTGTATTGGTGAAGGGGACGAGATCACATCACTCGCATGTGAGTGCCTTGTGATTCTGCGATTTCCTCTTCACGGTGTGTTTTAGTATATATATATATATATGCATGTTTCGACACTTGTATTGTGTGCAAGATGCAGGTATAGGACATTGACTCCACCTGGTTCCACAGGTCTGAGCGTGTCCCTTGTCCAACGGAAAACGATTAGGAGATAGTAGCTTGGTTTTCTGTGTCGTGACATCACCCTAGCCATAGTGTGTCGTCAGGTTGTTAGTTGGGATAAGTTATTTTTTGGTCTCTTCTCCCCTTGCCCTTGTATTTAAATTTGCAATTTAAATCGGTGCTTGTTTTATTTAACTGCATTGTCAAAATAAATAAACGAGTGACTATTAATTAATTAGTTAATTTAATTCAATCAATAAAATAATCTAATCATGGATTAGATTTATATATTGATAAATTAAATTAAAATGATTGTGCTAGCATTAGTAAATATTGAGATCAAATAAAAAATAGAATTTTGCATTGCATTCCTTTTTGAAATAAAATTAAAAAAAAAGATTTTAAATCTAAATTGGTAAATTCAATTTTGTGGAAGAAAGAAAATTTAATTAGCATTTGGGTTGCAAATAGATCTTTGTTTCAAATTAACATTATGCAAATTACAATGGGAAATATAAATTGTTTTATTAATTGGCAAAAAGAAAATATCTCCATTTTGGCAATAAATTTAGTGGGTGAGTCATTTTTAGGCATTTGACAAAATTTTAGGGAAGACTTTGATAAGGAAATTAGGATTTTCTTTTTTCTTTTAATTTGAAAATGGTAGAGGATTGAAATTGGAGAGAAAGTTTGGATTGGAAAGAGGAAAATTGTTGAAGGAAGGATTGCAATTGAAGAGAAGCTGAATTGAACTAAAGGGAAAAATCTCCATTGAAAGACTTCAAGCTTTGGAGAAAACACAAGGTTCATTGTTTAAATCTTGTGCAATTTTATTTTGAAAATAATTTAGAAGTTGTTCAAGATTGTTTAAAAGATTCAAAATTGTGGATTGAAAGGAAAACCCATCAGGATTTTGTATTCAAAACTTGAAACAAAACACAAAAAAATTCTTGTTAATGAAATTTAGAAAACAAAATGAACCTCTATTTTTATCAATGATCTGTTGTTTGAATTTTTTTTTCAATTTAATTGTAAATTTGAGCAATTCATATATATATATAATATATATAGGCTATATATATATATTACATATATATATATTTATGTTTATGAAATAAAAGTATTTAAAAAAAAAAAAAACCTTGTGTTTTGGTTTTTTGCGTCTGGGTTTTTCCAAAAACACGGTTATTGTTTTGAGGATGAATTTAGTTTATAATAAAAAAAAAAATTAGTAGAGTTTTGGGCGGGGGTTTGGCCCCCATGGTCACCCCCAGTGTTGGGGAGTGTTGCCCTCACAGGCCGCAGCCCCCAGTATTGGAGGTCACGTCCATGTGCGGATAGGGCCACGTCCCCTGTGTAGTGCCCTCCGTTTCGGTCGTCGTTGATGTTAAGTAAGTTGTTGTTGGTCATGTCATGATGATGTGGTGATTTTATTATTTAATTTAATTTTAAGGTTATGAGGTAACACTAATAATATGTTTGAATTTGATTAATAAAATTAATTTAATTATAAGGTTACCTGTTTCATTTGGAATTAAATAAAGAATTAGATTCAATGATAAACATCAATTTAATTATCGTTGGGAGTTAGTTATTTAAAATAATCAGATTAAATGAGGAAAGGTAATTATCATTTAATGATTAAATTCAATTAATAAATTTAAAAGTGATAAAATATTAAAGAGGATTAAATATTAAAATTGTACTTAAGTTTAAATAAATTACGGTAAAAATATTTATTGAATTATATTTTAATTAAAAGTTAATTATTTATGAAAATTTGTTTTAGTTAAAATTTAGAGTTAAGTGGAAGTAATTTAAAATAAAAGAAGTTATTAGTTGAAATTAAATAAAATAAATACATAAAGTAATGATTAATTAAAGTAAAAAAAATATTAGAAAGGATTAAATATTAAAATTTTACTTAAGTTTGAATGAAGGTAAAAACGAGAAAAGCCAATAAAAGTTGGTACCTAATTATAATTGATAAGTTAATAATGTTATTATGGTAAGTAATGTGACGAAATAAATTCTAATAAAATATTATTAATGTTTAAAAGGGTAAATATTATTGCCAATAGATTTTAATTGATTAGCATGATTTGAAATAAAAGTTATGATACTTCTGTGTTTTGGCAAATAAAATATTATTAATGGTTTAAATGAATTAAATAAATCAAACTTGAATATTATAATTAAATAAACAATAAACATGCAAATAAATATTATTTGAAATTCAAGTTTCGGTTTGGGGAAGGTGAAAAGTCATTCGGTGGTTGGGAATTCGTTCTTGGTTGGTAACTGACCAAGAAAGAAAATAAGAGGGTGATTTTTCCAAATGCCAAGGGGGGACTTTGGGAAGACAATTGGCAACCTGTGAAGAGAGGGAGGAATTTTACTAAAAGCAATTTCCACGAAGGAAGGAACAAGAAAAGAGATTTTTTTTGAAAAGAAAGAAAGAAGAGGAATTCAAAAGGGAAAGCGACTTCCAGGTTTTCTTTTAATTCCTTACAAATAGTGAATAGATGTTTTCCTGTGAAAGATTTCCTTCTTCCTTGAAATCTTTTGTATGCCAACTTCAAAATTTAGCTGAGTATTTTAAATGTCTTATTTTTCGGGCTGTACAAATTTGTATTTTCCTTCCTTTCATTTTATATATACTTACATAAATATGGTATTCAATATATGTATTTTGAGACTGTAAACTGTCTGTAAATGAACTGTTTCCTTTGACTCTATTCAAACAGTCTAGTTGTGTCATCCATAACATTTTTTTATACAAACTAGTTTGCTGGTAAATTTAAAGGGTTTCTCCAAATTCCAGTTTTCTATTTGCTGTCCAAAAATCTCAAATACCCAGATTATAGTTTTGGCGTTATGCTTAAAATACGAGGCTGCTGTCAAGCTGCTCCCTTATGGTTGCGTTTTGCTGATAATAAATATAATTTATAAAGAGTTAAATTAAATTTTGGTCTGCTAGTATGATAGGTTTTGAGATAAATAGAGAAATAATAAAGATGGTAAGGGTTTATTATAAAATAAGCTGTATTTTGTTAATTATTAAACTTAGTGGTTAAAATAAATTGATTATTAGGGAAGTAATACTTGGAGGGAAATGATTTATTTATATTAAAAGAATTGAATAAATAAAATAGAAAATCAATCATAAGTAAAATATTAATTCTATTTAGGTTAAGGTTGTGCTGTGAAGAATTAGATTTTATCCCAGCTAGATAAATGATCTCTTATTTTTAATCAGAAAGTGAAGATTATATATATATATATATTTGTTTATAATAATTAGGTTGGATATTGTTTGAGGTGAGATATAATTAGAGGATCTTGTTCTAAATAAATAAAGTTATTAATTGTTGGCATGAAATCTTGCCAGGTAGTTAGTCATTAGGTGTTAAGGATGGTGCAGTTAGAATTCTCACATTTGTTACCTTAGGAAGAAACATATGTCCTTTTTGAATATTATTAATCATTGTATCTAAATTAGGATGGAAAGATAGGTTAAAAGTTTTTAACGTGAGATTTAAATTAAGGAAAATTATAATATAAAATATATCTTGAATTTTCTTACATGTTCTCTTAATTGGTAATTTAATTTTATAGTATTAATTTCATGATATCTTTTAATTGTTTTATATTCTTTTAGAATGAAATAAATGTTATCTTAATATCTAAACTCCTCACATGCTTTTAGGATTGGCTAATGGATACTCTTGGCAAATAGGTAGTTGGTTACTTAGAATAAAATATTGCGACAATTACTTGTGAATTATTGTGCCAGGGAATGAATTAGGTAAATAATTAAAGAGAAAATGGTTATTTCGATAGGTTGCTTAGTAAAATATTATTTAACAAAAGATTTTAACGGAATAAACATTATTGAATTAGGTATTTAATTTTGTTGTAGATAAATGAACTGTGTATTTAGTTAAAGTAAATCGATTTACATGGTTAATTAAGTTTTAGGGTTCACTAAAGGAGATAAGTGATTCTACATTTACATAGTTTCTTTTACTTGAAGGTTAATGCTAAAGTTATTTTTAAGTGAGGATAAATCCCAGGTTCATAGGTTAATTAGTTTAAATGATACTGATTAAATGTTAAATGGTTTTAATTACCTTTTTGTTATCTAATGAGTCTGTGAATGATAATTATTTATCAAACTACTGTGTGAAATAATCCATTAGTGTCGTCACCTTAGTATTATAATGAAGTTGTAAATTATAGAATTGTCATCTTAGTATTACATTTTAAAGTAATAATTAGGATTCGTATTAAACAGTTGATGGAGTTGGTTATCTTATAAATGATATAGTTATTTTAAATATAATTATTTGTAGTAAATACTCTCTTAATTAAATTAAGTGGATATATTAAAATAAGTGGTAAAAACGTTGAAATAATGCTTAAATTAAAGGAAGGTCTTTATGGTTATAATGTGTGAGTAAATGTGTTTTAAACAAAGTGTTTTGATTATTGGTTTAAGTGTTATTTAATTGTTTTAAGATGGGTGTTATTTGTGGGATATTTATGGAGATGTCTCAATGGCCTGTTCATTGTAAGTGTTTTAAGATAGTGTTCTTCAAGGTTGATGTGTTTGATGGTTTCCTTGTATGGAATTATTCCTTAAGACTTTGTAATTAATGTGTTTATATTCAAAAAAATGATTTATTTATAGGAGTTAGAAAATTAGAATTATTAGGTAGTTAAGTTAGGTATTATGTTATTGGGTAGGTTAGTAAAGTGATTAGAGAGAGAGTTTCCTTATGTTAATAATTTGGGTAACATTGATAGATTAGTTTATTCTCAATTTGATTAGTTTCAAGTGGGATAGTTAACTTAGAAATAATGAAAAGTAGATGTTTTGTATGTAGATAATATTGGCGATAAGGATTATTTCTGTTTAGGTGGGAGAATTGATTTATAAGATAAATGGAAGTAAATAAATTTGAAAACTTTAAATAGTTGGGTATTACGATAAAGGCTAGTGAATGATTGTTGATTCGATAAATGTTTTGATTAATTATATTTAGTTAAACAAAGGGTTTATGTAAATGAATAAAATTAGATGATCTTTTCTAAGTCAATTTCCCTCATATTCTTTTAATAGTTGATTTGTGGGATTTCTATAAGAACAGTTCTAGAAAATACTTGTGATTGATATCAGGATCAAATTGTTGGTTTGAGTGGGTCGATCTTCGAAGGGAGATTGTTGTTATAATGTGTAAATTGGAATATATTTGTGTTTGAAAGAGTATACTTGTGAATAGTGTCTTATGGCTTAAACCATTAGATTTTACTTTCACTTCGTAATATTGTGCTATCCTTAAATGTTGGAAATGATTGATCTTTAAACTAATGTTCTTTTTAGAATGTTTCAAGTTACTTCTTATTGAATGAATGGATATATTATTAGAATGTGTGGTTTTATGGATTCTTTTGATGTGACTTTTCATGAGTTGATTTTGAGTTGGGAATTTTCTCTCAATTAATGTATGTTGCTATTCATTGGGAACCCATATGTTTTCTTTTTGTGCTTTACCCTAAGTGGTAAATCGGTTAATGTTATCTTTGTCATGATTGATGGTTCTGCTTGAGTTGTTAATGAGTCAAATTGAAAAGTTCTTTGAATTATGGGTATTCCGAGAGGAGAAAATAGAGGTTTCCCTTGGATGTCCGATTTAGTTTGTATCAAAGTTGTCGATGTTGTTTAAGGGAGTTGTTGATCTTATTTTGATGTATTCTCTCATCATATTTGAATTGAAAATAGTTCTTCAAGGTTTTTCTTTTATTGTTGTCAGATTTTCATGGGGAAACCCTAGTGTAACTTTTTGAGAATCTTCCAGAGGTTTATTTTACTATTGGTTAATGTTCCTCCTTTTATGTGCCCTTGTTGTGGCAAGTGTTTTGGTTTCATGTTTTTGAAAGGGTTGTACGGGAATCATGGAGATTTTGATTATGTATTTATGGAAAGATGGGTAATGCCTTACATGCTGCTCTGTTGTGATATAATGTTCTTGTTATGTTGTACAACCCTTGGATTTTGGTTTTTATGTTTTGAGTGTCTAGAGAGAGAGAGTGGCTCTAAGTGGGTGGTCGGCGCACAAAGGGGCTCCAGGATAGCCCTCGTTAGAGTGAATTTAATAAGTGAAAACCTAAGTAATTAACTAGGGGGTGGGTAGAATCACATTAAAAAGATAATTGATGCCTCGTCCGCCGTTTAGTGCTATCACAGGCTAAAGGGGATTGAGAAGGCCGTGGTTGGAAAGATCGTTACCTTGTCTTCATGAAAGGTTAACGATTCTGCATGAGCAACCCTATGGAGCGGCTCCTTGAGATAGGTAGTCTGGATAACCATAGATGGAGGCAGCTCCTAGCGCTCGGATTGTCTGGATAATTCGTCAGTAGACGGAGGCGGCACCTTGCGATAGGTAGTCTGGAGAATCCATCTTAAGCCATGCGATGACACTCTCCTCTAACACTCCTTATTATGTTGCTTATTTGGAAATCCTCTGGAAGTGGTTCTTTGTCTTGAATTGATGAAACACAATTATTTGAGATGATTTATGATTTTACCCTATTTTATCTTTGGTGTACTTTGTGGTCTTGTATGATCTCCTTGATATTTGACTTATGACCTTGTACCCTTGTGGTACTGTGATATGATGTTGTTAGATTGGTTATTGCAATTTGGAATTGTGTCATGTTTATTAATGCAGTTTATTGTAGGTGTTTTATGATCTTCCTTTGGTTCCTTGTTTACTGGCTATTGCTTTGATTTAGGTGATGAGACTTATGACTTTAAGTTATTTTGTTGACTCTTGGATGTGGTTGATTATGTAATTGTAATCCTTGAGTTTGATGATACTTTTGTATGTTGTTGAGTCTTGTGGTTCCATGTTTGGATTTCTTGGTTGAGGTCTCTTTCTTGTTAACTCCTAGCACGGGGGGTGGGTCTTCAGACTCACATGGTCGGGTGGAACGTGCTAAGCACCCCATTGGGTACCCAGTCGAGGATTGAGAGGTGTGGATTGGTGCTGTTGCAGTGACTCCAGAGTTGTATTTGTCTTGGAGCCAGTTATGATACTTTGTATTCATCTATTCATTTGTATCATGCTATCTGGTGATGGTTTCACTCATATTTGGAACGCTTTTGTATCATTGTACTTCTTAAACATTGTACTGTAATGAAATGTTAAACTTGGTGTGGATATTGGCTATGACAGTTGTTATTCAATGTGTTAGGATGATCATGCATATGATGTATTTGCGTATTCAGATGGTTTCTTATCATTGATCATCATGTATGTGTTATATTTGTTAATGCTTACTTTATATCTTTAGATTTTATTCTTTATGGTTGTTGTATGGATCTAAGTCGCGTAATGACTCCTCGTGTACCCCAAGGGATGTATGTGTTAATGAATCTATTTAAATGAAATTCATGTTATGACTTAATGTGTATTACATGTATGTTATATAAAAAAATAAAAAAATTGTGTGGTAATTATTGTGTTGTTGTCCTTTGGGGTTCACACGGCGGGGAGTTACACCTCAGTGTAATAAGGGGCTCCGAAGGGTTTGGGTGTGACTTTGTTTTAATATATAATATATAACATATATTATATTATATTTGTTATTTTATTTTATTTATTTTTAATTTTTTTTTTATATATTTATAATATATATTATATATATAATATTAAATATTATATATATGATATATATACATTAGATATATTAAATAATAAGAATATTTAAAATAAGGAAAATTAGATTATTATTTTATTTTATTTTATTTTTTTGTTTTATATATATATATATATATTTAATATATATATGTAGTTATATATACATTAAGGGTATATAACTATATATGTATGTTAATATATACATGTATTTAATATGAGTAACTTGGAGTTATTGCAAGACTGAATGTAAAAGAAATGGTTTAGAATAAAATGTTTGTTTCTTTTAAGAGATTGTATTTAATCAGCTTGTTTGATCAAGCAATTGAAAATGAAATGCTTAGTTTGGAATCCTGTAATGTTCAATAATGTGATTTGATTTCTCTTTCGTGTAAGGAAAAAAAAAGAATATGACTTAATTATTTAGTTACATACACCATGTTGATGAGTGAATTGGATTTACGAAATCCTAATATTAGTTCTTTTTCAAAAATTGCCTGTAATACTCCCCTAGTGTTGTTATGGTATTCTCGATGTTGGGCTATTAAATCATTTGTATACGTAAGTCTTCCATTGCGATCATCATATTAAGAGTAAGGGTTGTCGGTATGTTAGCCAACCTTGTGACTGTTTTGGGGGTAGTGTACGTGGTTGTAGTTGGGTTATCAGCCAGTTATCATGAACAGGATATGTGATATGTTTTGGTTACCTGTGTACTATGAATGGGTTTGTGACCTTATGTATTAAGGTTGGAATTGGTTATCAGTTTGTGCATGTTGTCTACCCTTAGGTTGGGGGTTTCGAATCCCAGTGTTGTCAGTAGGAGAGTGGCTCTTTGTGGGGGTCTGACACCCAAAGTGGTGTCAGGGTAACTCACTTAGAGTTTAATCAAGTGATAATCTAAAATAATTAATGGGGAACTTCACACTAATAAAGTTAATGAATGTCTCTCACATGAAGTATGCGTTATTAAGGCTCGAGATGAGATGAGACACATAGTTTGCATGAGGGTCTAGCGACCGATAGAGGCAAGCCAGGGTAACCCATGATGGGGATCCGGTAGCCTAGGATGGTTGAGCTAGGGTAACTCATGGCAATTTATGTATGACACTCTCCCTACGTCAACAGTTAGTCAGTTATTGTGTGTTGTACAATGGTGTACTTGTCCTATGTAACCTAGAAGCAATGTATTGTCTTGTGAGTTTTCGTACTGTGTTAAGTGATGTTGTTTGGTATTTGAGTCAGTTCAGTTATGTTTAGCCTTTGTCTAGAGGTAGTTGGTCTTGACCAGAAATCCTTGTTACTATCTCCTAGCATGGGGGGTGAGCCTTTGGGTTTCACTTGGTTGGGTGGAACGTGCACCTTACACCGTTGGCTTTGATCGTGGTCATGTGGACTAGACTTTCATGTTGGGGAGCTCGTTCATTCCTATTACTCTTCTAGTTCTTTCATTCTAGTTTTTCTTGTATTTCATTACCCCTTATTTGTATCGAGGTGGAAATTGTAATATATTATCATGCTTATTTGATTTACCTCATTTAAGGAATGAGTGTTGCATTTATATTGTAAACAATCATTATTGGATATCATGTTGTATCTATTAGTCTTTGATGTAATTATCCTGTATGGAATGTATGTACTTTAATTCCTTAATTGAATGATGTTATGTTTTCATTCCTTGGTTGTTTAATTCTGGTTTAAGTAATCTTTGTCCCGTAGCCTTAGGGGATGTTGGCAATGTGTAGTGAACTTGTACGTTATTGCACCTTATTAAAAAAAAAAATTTGTTGTGTTTGGTTAGTGTATTGCAACTTCCCCTAGGGTTTCATGATGGGGCATTACATATCATCCAAAATTAGCCATAAAATGACTCAAGAGTTCCATTGCTTAGGAAATGTTTGATCTAGTAAATATCATAAAAAACATCAAAATACTAGCTACTATATCATAAGGAACATGAGCCATATCATCCATCTTTTTGGGTTTCATAAGACACTACTTCATTGAAATCTTAGTTCTCCTAGAAATATGAATAATTAATGTTTTAGTATATGTCATGCTAAAATATTGTAATCTAGAGTTTACATACTTACTCTATCCCAACCAAAGATTTATGTTCAATATCTCTTCTTATCTCCACTGCTAAGATATGATTAGAAACCCCCTATTATATATCAAATTATACTAAATTTGAGACTTGAAATCATTAATCACTCCCTTACTATTACCAAAAAGAAACATATCATTTATGAACATTGTGATAGAAAAAGTATTTGGTCACTATCTAGTTTATAGTAAACACAATTATCCTATTTGGATCTTATAAATCCTAATACCAACAAAAATTAATAATTTAATTGGCACCACATTTTGGGAGAATATTTGAGACCAAGTTACAAGTAATTTTTATTCTATGAATCAAAGAATCATTTCGTTTTTTAAAATAGTTATCTAGTTATGTCATCTAGATTTCTTCCTTCAAGTCACCATACAAGACTTTTGTCTTGGCATCCATCTATTTTATCTCTAACTTAAAAGCTACTACTATTATAATAGAAAACTAACAAATGTTACCTTATTTATTGGGGAAATGACCTCTCTAAAGTTTATCCACTCAACCTGGGAATATCCTCTCACAAAAAAAATTCCTTGTAATTTTAAATACTTCTACCTAAGAAAAATTTCATCTTGAAAACAGATTTAAATCCAACAAGATTCCATTTGTCAAGAAATAGTACCAATTCCATCATTCATTCTTCTTAATGTATCTATATCCTCATCCATAATCACCATATAGGATTTAGAACCAACAATATCCATCACCTCCTTTACAATTCTTGTTTCATCAATATTAGTAGTAGAGGTAAAAGTGCATATCCAATCAAGAGGTATGCTACCTTTCTGGTGGTTGTCTCTACAATTCACAACCTCCTCATAAGCTAAGATGGAAGATCTACCTCCTCTTTAATACTATTAGAAATATTTGATCTCTCCTCTTCTTTAAGTCCTTTACAAGATTCTAGATCAACCTTCTTGGTCTTCAGGGGTAGTTGAAACACATATTTCTTCCCATTTTATTCAATCTATAATACTATTTTACAAGGATTAATATGTAAAAATAATATTTCTCTATACAAAGCTCTCTTGAACATAAGGTCCCAAATATTCTACCTTTTCACTTTGACAATAAAATTGATAAGAGATATTTCATAATATTGTTCTCTAAATTCAACTACTTCTCCTAGATACATGTGTGTTTGACTCACAAGAAAAACTATGAAGATGTATTAATGATGGATTTTCTCCCATCCATGTCTCCATATGGTTATTTTCAATAAGAGATAATGTAGGAGACCTATTGATTAGGTAACAAGCCACAACAAATACTTCGATATAGAATATATTCTCTTAATTTGAATCCATAAGAATGCTCATATCCCTCTCCATAAGCATTATATTCATCCTTTTTATAACTCCATTTTTTAAGGGTTGTATGGACTTGTATACATCTTAATTATATGCTCCTTATAGAGTGTCAAAAATAGATCAAAACTCACTACAATTGTTAGTCCTAAAAACCCTAATATTCCTACTAGTTTGAATTTATTAAAGAGCCTTAAATTCATTAAATTTACTCCTAATTAAATACACCCATATCCTAAAATAATCATCTATAAAAGATATGTATGATATAATGACAAAAATTGAAGGAACATTAGCAAGACCAAATACATTTGAATGACTAAATTCAAAGACCTTGGAAGAATTATGAAAATTAGAATAATGAAATGCGGTTTATTTTCCATATATATAGTGTTCACAAAAATTAAATTCAAGATCACAATAATTCATCCCCTCAACATTTTTTTAGGGTTCGTAGACCCTTCTCACCTATATTTCCTATTCTCTAGAGTACCATAGCATTGTATTCTTTATAGATAATTTTCTATTTGAAGAAAGAGATTGCTTAGGTACTTATAAATAATGAACATTAAAAGTAGATACAACACTCCTCTTTTTGTTGGTTTTAATGATGAAGATGCATATTATGTGGACCTCTTCTCTACAAGAGAATAAGAACTACTATAATAAATAATTCATGCATAGCACTGAAATAAGGTGCCAACATAAATACCCTTAGAAAGCCCCATATCTCCTCACACAATCTTACATCGTCCACAAGAGAAAACAAAAAACACACCTAGATCATTAAGTTTTATAACTAATAAAATATTTCTTGTCAAACCTGAGATATATAGAACTATATTGATACCCTTCACTCTATCTTTAAGTAATTTTATTAGCATTCTACTCAAACTAACAATACCTATATGATATTATCACTCAGGTACACCTTCCTACCATCATATTCTTCATCCTCTAACTACCAACTTGGATGGTAGGTCATAAATAAGAAAGCTCCATATTCCATCAACCACAAAAATTAATATGTATGGGATTCCAAGGTTGTGATCAAGGAATCTCCACCATCCTCATAAAAATTTCTATTAGACTCATCATTGGATTAATTATTTTTATTTTTCTCTCCTTCTTGTAGTATCTTATGCAGTGAATTCTCTTATTACAACTATAACGTTTATCCTAGAACTTTCTAAATATTTGGATATTTCATGGGATTTGGATCTAGTATTTTATTTCTTCTTGTCCTTTTCCTTTCCTCTCTCCTTTGATGTTCCATGAATTGATAGGTTCTTCTTAGTATATTTTGAGTCCATTTTCCCACATATCCTAAAGAAACCACTATGTTATCCATTTTAAGCTCTAGGTAGTAATACCAATTGTATTGATCAAGTGATCCCACAAGCATAGCAAAGAACATAAAATTTTCATACAATAATAACCCTCTTCCATATTCATTCCAATAGAGAACAACTAGTTCATTATCATATTGAACGTGTTCAAATACATAACCATAGAACCATCCTTATCCATTCTCAAGGTATACAACTTATTTCTTAGGAAATGTTTATTAACTAAGCTATTAGCCTATTTTAATCTCCAACTTCTCCAAAATATCTTTTGAGGTGGTTTTTTCATGTACATTTAATAAAATTAAATATATTAAGTAGATTAGAATAAGGCTCTTCATATTTTTATCTAATAGATCATAGTCATATTATAATATTGTGGCTATTTTATATATATGCACACACATCATACCATAGGTATCTATATATAAGCTATCATTCAACTTGAATTTCTAAAACTTAAAACTATTTTTATAAACCTCTGCATATCTATCCTCAATGTGCTTGTTATTTTCCAAAAAACAAGATTTTATTTATGTATATTTCCTAATCAAACCAAGATTAGATTTATTAACCTTGTTCTTAACATTTAGGACTCAAGGTGATCAAGATTTCAAACAAAATAAAAGGGAGTAGAGGTGTGGAATATATTTTCTAAACTAAAATATGAGACAAGGTATGCACCAAAATAATTACATATATTTATAAGGAAGTTAATAAAAAAATAGTTATACCACAAACATTTATTTATGTGGGGGAAAAAATTCAAGAGTAAAAAATCACAACCAAAAGAAAATAAATGTATTATTTAGTAAACAATATTAGTTATTATACACTTGTAAGTTCTCAACCTTTATAGGAGTACCACCAACATATGGGTCTAGAGAAATTTTAACAACATAAGGTACCTAAAAAGCTCACAATAATACTCCAACCCAAGCACATAATAAATAGGTCAACAACCAATTGGGGAACACTAAATGATTTTACAAAACCGTGAATAAACTCACTATAATTATGGTGCATAAACGTATGGATCAAATTCCAATGCACCCTTGGCCTTCATCTTCTAATCTAGTTTTAGATGTTTCTCTTAAATTTATCATTAAGTATCATAACCTATCATAGTTGACCATTCAAATTAGGTGCCTCATTTTGGGCATCATTATCCATTCAAATATGATCTATGAGATGTCTCATAGACTATCACAATGTTGGTCAAGATTATAATATAAAAGCCTTTTACATTCTCTTACACATCATTTATTATATCATAAGTAATTCTCATCTTAAAATGTCATTAGATTCTTGTAAGCATCATGATTACATTAGATGTTCTTACAATTTCTTATACACATTACAAAATAATATACACATACAAATAATTAATAAATTTGAATATTAGTATAGAAGGTCAAGACAAATTTTCTAATAGGTGTTACTAGCCTAATATATTTTTGAATGTCCATAAGTGACTAAAAAATTATCGAGAATACTAATTCTATGCTAGAAAGAAAAGAAATAAAATATATCCCTTGAATCACATCTCCACTAACCAAACATTTAACCAATGGGGATTACATTTTATTAGGATGATTAATCCTCCTACAATTGGGAATAGGTTTATATAAATTTTATTTCTCTTAGTGAGATAATGTGAAAGAAATAAAATATTCCAAAAAATATCTTCTTTAATAGGAAAATAGTACCAGTTTTAAATATGAAATTTGATTGGGCACCTTTATTGATGTGGACCAATGGTGTGGATTTTTAGTTCTAAAATCCTTACTTTTCCATCACTGTCCTTTACAATCATGAAATGTAGCACTATAATTAGGATAGGCGGGCCTATTTTTATTTTAACAAATCCTTTATATTTATCAATGACCCATATTTTATCTTAATTTTTATTATATGACCATCATATTTTATGCTTTAATATAGCAAGAAGAAACTCTTCAAAGTAGCAAGAGTTGTTGTAGTAAGTCAATGTGACACAATTTTTTATCTCCTTCTCATCATTATCATTATATAAAAGGGAAAAAAGCCTTGTTACATACATTCAATTTCCCAATTTCTTTAGTGGACTAGAATTTGACATGTGTAAGATATAAAGAATTCACTCTAGAGGTACTCCAATACATTAAAACTATTTAATTTGAGGCATGGGGATAATGAGGAGAATTCATTGTATGAAAAATATTTATTCTTTAGGATTTCACAATAAAAATAGATGGAAAATGCATGGGAAGAATAATGATACATATGGTACACATGATACATATTTATAAGGATACATAAATCTACAAGAAATGGGAAAATAAACACACTAGAGAAAAATGAAAATAAATATAGAGGGATAATACATGAGGCTTGAGGTAGATCTCTTTGAATAGGATTTGAAATACATTGCCAAGGTCCAACAACTCAAAAGAATTACCCTACTTGTAGGCTCAAATGATATACAAATAGAGTCAAATTTATTGGGGCACTTAGGTTTTTCCCTATCCTCATCCAACTTAAGAACAAGGTCCCTGACCTTAAATTTTTAAGTTATGGCCTACTTTTCAAACCAAAACTTGATAAACTTTTTTATTATTACTCATTCAATCTCTCACCACCTCACATCATTGTTTTAACTATATCAACCTAACCATTCTCACTAACATTACATTATTTTGATCTTTCACAACCTGGTGGATGATTTCCATAAAAAAGAGCACCACTAAAGTAAGAAACCTTTCCTCTTTCTCATAAACAAAGGGATAAGGAGAGACTTATATATCCTTTTTAGGAATGATTTTATTTGTTTAGATAGATTTCTTTGAGTAAATATTCAATTTCCCCTTATATTATAAAGCAACCTATTGATGATCCTTAGAAAAAAAAAAAATTGATTCTACAAATCTATTACCACTAGGATACTAGTTTTATGAAGCTTTCATATAGATGTCACATTTCAAGGAAACTTTAATTATACATGCTCCAACAAAGGATGATATTGCTAGTCAAAATGGTGCTAGGAATGCTAAATTTGGTGATAATTATTTCAAATAAGTTAATGATGACCACCTTTGTATATTCATTCAATCTTAAAAATGTGGTCGACTATGTGAAGTAGTTGGTGACTATCAGTATAAACCCATTGCTTGTGCTACAAGGAGGATTGATCATCCTAATGAAGTACAATCCCTATTGAGATAATTTTTGGTTAGTGGAGATGGTCTACAAGAGAAGCAATACATTCATCTTCTTTCAAGTGTATAATTGATATTCTTGACAAGTTCTTACCTGCTTGTGGGAATAAAAAAATATATTAGGCTAGTCATATCCAACTATAATGATCTTAATTACTTTAGTTTGAGCTAAGTAGTTTCCCCCCTAAAAGGACTTATGGAAATATTTTAGTAGAAGTGAGGCTCTTTCTTCTTTTACACACCTTAGAAAAATGCCATCAAAATCCTTCTAAAAAGGATACCATCAATTAAATTAAATGGTGTTTCTTGCAACCTACAATCCCTTCTATTAGTTAATTTTAAACTAACTTGGTATTATCCTTTTTTATTAAAATCTAATTGTCTTGAATACAAACATTCCCATGCTCTTTTGTTTCATTCACCATATAGGCTTCCTCTTATTTTTTCTACTAAATTTCTACCTTTTGTGGAACTAAGTTACATCTCTAACTATATGCTAACACAAAGCTCTTCCATTCACTAGATTATGAGTTTCTTTTCTATATAATTGGTCCTTTTCTTATTAATTTATCTACCTAGAATGTATTATCTTATGTTGTGGTACATTACCATGGATATGGTCCTATTTTTTTATTTTTTTTAGACTGCAGGATTTGGGTAGCCCCCCTATAAACTATAGTTGGCTTGTTAAACTTTTTTCACATGACCAATGACACTGGCATTACACACCCTCTAGTACCACAGGGATGGGGAGAGACTAGACCTCATGACCTCTTACTTTCAATTGGATGATTTAGCCAATCAAGCTAGGCCCCCCGCCCACATGGATTATAGAAGACTAAATTCTTGAATTTATTAAACCCTTCACTAAGGTAGAATCTTAGTTCTCTAACAAGTTATATTTTTGCTGCAAGAATGGGAAGAATGAAGGTGTTGTCATTGATTTCAACTGGTCAATTGGATATCAACTAGTTGTTGTTATTAATGTCATGGTTGTAGGTTATTGGTTGTATATGTTAAGGATATTCAAAAAATTGTATTGAAGAAAGATTGCAGGTGTTCAGTGGTTGCTCCAGGGTTTTCCATGGGATTTTCTCCTATGTGTGTTTTGGATATGTTGATCATGATTGTTGGAAGTTGCTATATCCATATTTTTGGCTGTTGATTCATTATCTAGTGAAAGTTATTTTCACCAATTGTGAACTATGTTTTTCTATGTTTCTAGTTGAGATCTAGGAGAAATTTTGTTGGTCTAGATTTCTCTTTGGTAAATTATTATGACTTGTAATTCTAGATTTGAGTTGTTATGATTGTATTGATGGTAATTTCGGCATCTAGAAGGTTTGTGCTTAATTATTTTATGTGTTTTACACTGGTTTGGCCAACCTTGTGTTGAACACTATCTTCGGAGTTGATGATGTTGGTATGTGGCGATTGATCATGCTATATTGTATAGCCCATGGTATTTTGTACACCCCGGCACGTATCCTTGCTAGGGTCGAGCTTGGCCTCGGGTGAGGGTTCGGGGGCGGCAGCCCTTGAGAAAAATTTTCCTCCTACTTTTTCGCATTGTCACGGAAAAAGGGAAAAATCAATGAAAAAGGAAAAATCTGATTTTGTAGAACCTAAAATATGGAAGCTTCTAAGCTTGTTAAAAAGGGGTTCATATGGGTATTACAGTATGATGAAAAACACGATTATTCGCAAGATTGTAATAGGTTTTGTACTAGATAATGAAAATATTGGATGGATGCGGTTTGGTGGATGTAGCCCAGATTGGGTGAACCACATTAAATTCTCTGTGTTATGATTTATTCTTTGTGTGTTTTAGTTTCTCTATTTATTAATTAAATTTACATTTAATTGTTAGATATCTGCCATTTCTAACCCTAACAAGTGGTATCAGAGCGGGTTTTGTTTCGATTATCATTTGTAGGAAGGTCTCATGGCTAAGTGGGAGTCTCATAGTTGAGTGGGAGCAATGGCAGACGAGGGTAAGAAGGTTGAGAATTTTAATGGGAAGAACTATCAGTTATGGAAGATGCAGATGGAGGACTATCTCTACCAGAAGGATTTATGGCAGCCATTGGAAGGAAAATCCAAGAAACCTACAACAATGTCTGATGAGGATTGGGATATCTTGGATAGAAAGGCTCTTGGTAGTATTCGTTTATGCCTAGAACAATCAGTGGCATTCAATATTACAAAAGCAAAGACAACTCAAGAGTTGATGGAAACCCTAGTGAAGTTATATGAAAATCCTTCTACTTCGAATAAGGTATTTCTTATGAAGCATTTATTTAATATGAAAATGGTAGAAGGTGGGTCAGTTACTGATCATTTAAATGAGTTTAATATGGTCATCAGTTAATTAACTTATTTAAAAGTAAACTTTGATGAAGAAGTTAGGGCTCTTTTGATTTTGTGTTCTTTTCCTGAAAGCTGGAATAGCTTGGTAATGGATGTTAGCAATTCTAGTTCTAGTTCGAATACATTGAAATTTGATGATGTTGTTGGTGTTATTTTGAGTGAGGAAATTCGTAGGAAAAGCTCAAGTGAAACATCCACATCAAGTAGTGTTTTGAATGCAGAAAGTAGGGGAAGAATAAAGGAGACAGGAAACAATTCTAGAAATCGTGGGAAGTCATAAGGAAAATCAAAGGACAAAAGGTCCCAATCTAGAGACAAGAGGGATTGTTGGTACTGTGGTAAGTCGGGTCATTTGAAGAAAGATTGTTGGTCTCGGAAAAATAAAGAAGGAGATAAAAAGGAAGGAAGTAAAAAGGAAAATGTGGTAAGTAATAAATTTGATGAGGATGCTTTGATTCTTTCCCTTGATAATGCTAATGATTCTTGGGTGTTAGATTCAAGGGCTTCATTTCATGCGACCCCCCCATAGAAGTTATTTTCTTGATTATGTCCGAGGGGATTTTGGGTTGGTTTATCTAGGAGATAACGAACCCTGTCAGATTGTTGGAAAGGGAAGAATCAAGATTAAGTTGCAGAATGGGAATCAATGGCTACTATGTGAGGTAAGGCATGTTCCAAAGTTAAGCAGAAATTTAATTTTAGCAGGGCAACTAGATGATGAAGGTTGTATTGTTACATTTAGTGATAAAGATTGGAAGGTTACAAAGGGTGCCTTAGTGGTAGTAAAAGGTGTGAAAGTAGGAACCTTATATCTTTGTATAGGTCATACTGTTCTTTCTACTTTAATTGTTATGGAAAAAGATCAATGTTTAGGAATAGTTGTTGCAGTTCAGCAGGTAGAAGATCATACAGTTATTGTGGACTCTGAATCAGCACTATGGCATAATTGACTTGGGCATATGAGTGCAAAAGGTATGAAATTACTTCATTCAAATAATGTGTTAATATGGATTTTTGTGAAAGTTGTGTGTATGAAAAAAAAAAAGAGAGTAAGTTTTCTCAAGGATGGAAAGCAAAAGAAAGATGAAAAATTGGAGCTTGTGCATATGGATGTATGGGGACCAGCTCAAGTATCTTCTCTTGGTGGCTCTTTGTATTATGTTACATTCATTGATGATGCAACTAGGAAGGTATGGATTTATTTCCTTAGGCAGAAATCTGATGTTTTTGAAACTTTTAAAAAATGGA
>VDFB02344578.1:0-21882 GCA_007258455.2 Sequoia sempervirens | reverse complement strand
TTTTCAAATATACATCAGTGTAAGAAAGCATACAAATTCATACATATCTCATGGAGCTTTTGAACAAATAGTAGTAAAAAGGTCCAGGAATCTATCCTTTCAAATCTTGGTTCTTCAGTCGCCTACTATGGAGGAGAAGCATCACTCGAGCACTTTTCTGCCAACCACGGACTCTTAATGCGGTCCCCCGCACATCTATCATTCAATAGATGGCCCTTCCCTTCGACGAAGAGATTGGTAGAGTAACTGATAACGACAACCAACTGAGCATAGTGTTGTGTCCTACATAACTAGATCCTTTAGTAACACGACATTCTCGAACTAGTATGTAATATGGGATCACGGTGAGCTAATAGTGTAGTCTCAACCATCACACAGTCTAAGTGGATGTCTTACATTGCACTACTTTGGCCAAAGTGTTTCATTCAGTATGTTCTACTAAGGGTCATCTATCACATACACTATTCAGGGCCGATTTGACTTAGGGCTATCTTACACTACGCATAGGTATTGTCCTTCAATGGATAATTTGTACCCCAAACAACCTACAACATATTAAACTACTAGAAATGAATCTACTTAACAAGTACACAAGTTCCCTCCCATACTGGAATTCTATCTTAGGAGTAACACAAAAATTTTTGAGTTAAACTAATAACTCGGCTAGTTGAACCTCATGTGACTCTTGCATTCATTCAAACCTAATAAATAATAACTAATGCAATCAACATTCTTCTATTATGGAGATCTTACATTGTATAACATAGCTAGAATGCATCATTTTTTCTTTCTCAAAAGACAAACATATTAACTTCCTATGCACAAATAGAAAATACAATTCAAGCAGCATTATAATTCTTGCATATAAATAGTAGAAGAATATCCCGTGCCTATATTTGCTTTTCCCAAAGTGATGACAGTCTAGCCTTCACTTATGGCTCAATCCAGCTTCTCAAATTAATTCCCAAAACTTTAGAAATTGACAACTCTTCCTCACAAACTCCTCTCTTCTCACACTCAGAAATTAGATATAATGAACTGGTAAAACTCAGATGTATTAACTAGCAAAGGTGTAACGCTTAGGAGATAAGCAAAATCATTTTAAATTGTTCAATCTGTTTCAAAAGGTTTACAAGTAAATAATACCATTCATAAAAGCTTCCAAAATGAGCTCAATGTAAAAGAGAATAAATTGCATTTCATGTATATAAATAATAACTTTGTAATTTATCAAGATTATGCACATGGAAAAAGTACATCAATGAATTTTCATATATATTCATCCATACTCGGAAGAGATCAATAATTCCAATAGAAACATCTTTTTCAATGTTACGTCATAAAACCTTAATTCTATACATCAATGTTACATCAGATTCTTTCATTCAATACTTCTATTTCAAAGTTGCAATAATGAATGTCAAATACATTTACATATACAAGGGGCTTTACAAGCCATTCCAGAATGATACACAAGTACATCAATAGCAAATAAAAACTCTGATCCTCCAACTGCCGTGACACCATCGGTCTTCTTGCGAGCTGGGGCCAAGAGTGTGATTCAGGTGCCTTTTCTGCCCAAGCACGAAGTACATGACTTCCCTGCGTTCCTTCCTAACTCGAAGGAATCCCCAGCCCTGCATAAGGAGCCTAGCAACCTGACACAATACAACAGGAGGGAACTCTCGATGCATGCCTAGTGCCTATATGCATTTCTAACATGAGAAAACATATTTCTTGCAACAGGAGGTGGCAAAGACTCAAATACATATATTTCTAGGCTTTTAAAACAAATCCATCTATTTCAATGGTACAAGTGCTTGGCCAAGCATAAATAAAATAAACAAGTGGTAGTTTCAAAAAAGGTAAAACTACCGTCTCTGTGGATCCACCTTCGGCATCCTGTCCCAGAAGTTACCAAAATACAGTATAATAAAGTGCATGAACAGAATAGTTGTGCATTTTCCATACATGCTTCATGCATTCTATTGATTCTAAAAGAATTTTCTTCATTTATCCACATTCATACAAAGATTGCTTTTCAAATTGATTTTCATGCATGCTTAGGTTTCAATTGAGAGTTTCAAAACATCTTTTGAATTCCATTTTATCATGTTGAACAAAAGAAAAGGTTGTAAGTTTCAGTATTAAAATAACATCTACTCTTTTCTCAGTAAATTTCCTTTGATTTGGTAAAGGAATCTGTTTTCATTCCAAGCTACTCTCTTGAAGGTTATTGTCAAGTTTGGTTTTTCAAATGTAAAAATGCATGTACATCATGATACTTTCAGTGTATGAACACAAGTAGAGGAAATAATTTTCTGTATAAAATAGTGTTCTCAGATTTATGTATATATTTCTATATTTTCAAAATTCAAGCTGATTTGAAAGTGGAATTCCCAATTTGCTACAGGTTTCTGGTTAACAATAACATACAGAAACAGGATAATTCTTTCAGAAAAATAGAGGTTTGGAAACTTGCATTTGAGTTTTATATTGTATACCAATATTCAGAAATTGACATCTGTTTGTAAGCATAAGACAATGTGACCAAAGAAGACCACCAATTTACATGGTTCTCAGAGGTACATTTTCATATTTCCAGCTTCAAAATACTGAGATGTTTATATATATTTGATAGAAATTATATCACATTCTGAAGATGGTTTTCCTGTATAAATTCGCATTTATATATATATATATATATGTATATATATATATATATATATATATATATATATATATATATATATATATATATGTTTTAAATAAAAAGAAATACAGATTTTAATAACTGTTCTCATGTTTTCTGGTCGTGCACACAGATAAGAGCATTTACAGTGGTTCTAAGCAGTGATAAGCACCCCAAAGGTGCTAGGAGACCTTGCCTCTCCCATGGGGAGGGCGTGGGCTGTGAGGAGGTCGCGCCCCCTCCACAAGCCGCTGCCTGTGGAGGGTGCGAGCCTCCCCACAGAGTCGTGCCCTTCCTTTGGGAAGGGCTGGGGATTAAAATCCCTCCCCCTACAGTGAAACAAATTCTTAAAAACACAGAATTCGCCCAGCATTCAACTGCAATTAAATTCTTTTCAAAGGAATTTCGAATTAATGTCTGGTAAAGGTTTTTCTTGTGAAATTATGTGTATATATATATGATTTCATAGCTTTTCTCTCACAAATTTTTATGTACAAAATAATAGCAAATGAGGGCAGTTTTATGAAATGCAGGTTTGCAATAGATTATAACCCTGTTCTGGAAGAAAGAAATTGGGTATTTTCTCAACAATGCAACAAATGAGTAGAAGGTTTTTACCCAGATTTAAAAAATAAAACTGGAAGACATTTCTCAAATATTTGTAATCATTTTCATAAAATGATGCATACAATTTCTCCAATTTCCTACTGAAATTCAAACTGGTTTAGAAGCAAAGAATGGAAAAACCTGGCAGATTGCTCCAGTTGCAGATGTCCAGAATTACCTTCAATCTCTTTCTCCCTGAGCCCTGGTTATGTTCTAAATAATGTTCTCTTCTCTCCCCTTAAAGCTTTATTCCTTCTTCCTAGAGTCATGCAGACCATTTCAAAATGACAGATGTGTATTTTTTTCTTGGCAAATTTTACATGCAAAATAAAGAGGTAGCCACTTGTCAAGAGCATTGTTGGTTTTAAGGAGAATTTCCCAGAGCCCAAAGTTTCTCGGGACTATTCGTTTTCCTTCCCAAATTTTGGACTTTGGTTTTAATATATGCAAATAAAATTATTTCCACTTTATCATATGCAAACAAAAATATTTCCACCTTATTTTAATTTCATAAATAGATTAAATTTAATAAATAGATATTTAATTATTGCACAGAAAATGGGATATATATATTAAATAAAATAAATCATAATCCTTTCAAAACTTTTAATTGATAATTAATTTATTATTATTGTTATTATTTTTTATGTTATTATATTTTTTTTATCATTTACTTATTCAAACCATTTATTACCTATTTTGTAAGCAATTCAAAACAATCATATTGAAACAGACATTGCCTAAATGCAACTATATGATTTTTAAGTGTTGTGTGTGTGATCGAGAGTTCCTCCTCTTTTACCCTATCAGGAAGCTAGCCTTCTTTTCCTCAATCACACTCTTAGTCTTCGACCACCTGCAACTCAAATGCACTCAGACACGCAACAAAAGAATGAATTAGTATCCGATATAGATATATATCAAAGCAATACTTTCAATAAATATTTCTATTCTATCTTGCTTAATCTTTCAAATAAAATGCATTCAAAATTACTTTCAAAAGTAAACACTTTTCTCATTTCCACACACCAAAGCATCATAGTATGTCATATTACTTCAAGCACACACAATAATCCATAGAAAAAATCCACACAAAGCCAAGAGAAAAACATCAAAGTCTGAGACGTGACATCCTTCCCCACTTGGAAGAGACATCGTCTCGATGTCTAAAAGCAAATCCACACAATAGAGTTTGAAGTATCAGTGTATCATAGTCACAATATGCATAAAAAGAAAAGTAAGCTATAATCTCAAATGAGGAAAAGATCTATTAATGTCATATGTATTTTCCTAAGTGGTATTATCCATCGAATATTGGTCCCACTGGACCCTGTACTCCACAATATCATGGTTCCACAACTTAACATTGCACCTCCCAGAATTCTGGTGGGCTCCGCTAGCACCACCCCTAAATCCTGCTAAGTGTGCCAGTCATGCACACCACACATATGGTATTACTACCATCCAATTATATCCAAGTAACAAATAGCTCTTGCACTAGAGCTTACAAGAATAACATCACATCTTTCGAGCTTAAGAATTTATTCACTCACATTAGTATAAGTATAGAGAACATTTCTCGTTCAAGCATAAGTATCAGTATAGTTAAGGAAACAATTTTCTATGCTATGAGTACAAACACCCATACATATGTGTCATTGCACAAAGCATGAGAAGTGCATTATTGCACAAGCACCATTCTCATATAATACACATGTAAGTACCTTTACTAAAAGAAAAACAATCAAGCATACATGATTCACTCTATCAATCATTCATACCTTGTCTACAAGACAAGTCGAGAAAACTTATCTAAACATCCTTACCATTGAAGGCCCTTAAGGCATCTCAACTTTTTGTTCTTCAAAAATCTCGTGGATTCTACAAGATCCATATCCTCAACCATCAACTTTCCCAAAATCTAGTACCATAATGAACATTCTTTCCTTTAAAACATCCCTTCTTAGGTTTCCCGCCTTCGAGAAGGCTCAACCAAGATTATCTATTATTATCCAATTTATTTACTTCACATATAAATTAAAGAAAAATAATAAAACAACTGCAAAGGTGCTCCAATGAGGTCCAATCCAACCGTCGAACACACCAACTATTCAGAGACTAGGACACTTGCAATCCATTCCTTTGACCATTCTGATTTTTGAACTTTCTTCTTATATTTAGTGCCCTTCATCTTACTTGAATTATACTTCATTTATTTCATCTTTCCATCTTACTTATCAGGTATTCCTTAAACAATCCATATTTTACTTCCATTACTAGCTATTGGTTTATTCTAGTTTAGAACATCTTTCAGTAACTTCCTCATCCATTCTTAGTTCTACAACACTTTTATTATCCCCCTTTCTTTTTTTTTTAACAATTCACTCTATATATCAAACTTCAATCAACATTTCCAATCTTGCCTTTCTCTTCTCATCCCACACTATTTTTCTTGTCTCAAGGTTTTCTTCTCCTTTTTAACTTCCATTACTATTATATTGTCATTTTAGTCTTTCATTCTTCCATTCAAACTTTGTATTACTACAACATCCCTCTCTCTATCAATTAATACATAGTTATGAGGAATTTTCCTTCTTATAACCTTATTCATTCTAAAATATCTACTTCTGATCTAGCGGTACATGTTGCCAAAGTGTTTCTTTGCTCTACCCTTTCACCACCTGCAACATCTCTCTACTTGCCATTTTTGTTCCACTGCATCCACCTTAACTGAAGTTCACTTCACAGCTATTTTTCTTTCTCAACCAACATTCCTCCTACCACTACCCGTTATTTCAACATAAACCAAACAAGTTTCTCTCAAAACTCATGGAATATAATTAGAAGTCAATCCTTAAAGCGTGTTCTCAAATTTCCTTTGTATTATCTAGACATGATGTCCTCCCATATAATAATACCAACAAGATATCCAAAATAATAGACCCATAGCAACACCAATGTTCAAAACTTTCCTATCATTTCAAAATTAAATACTTGTATCAGACAACGTATTAAGGAATTCAATCTATCATAATTCTATCAACATACATACCAGGAACTGAAGTACTCTTTGTATTATAGCCCCTCACACATTCTATCAGAGGTCCATCATGGACATGATAGTGCACATAACATGAAATTTGACCAACAATTTAAAACATTCAAGCATAGCCACCATTTAGAAAAATTAAATCAAATCCAAGGAAAAGAAAAGTCAATTTCAACAATAAGGCATAAAATGTGCACCATTTCAACAATAATTCACACATGACCATAATGGTCGCAAGATAAATAAGTATCAAAAATTTGATGGCTATACTTACTCATGCACATAAATAAAATTTCAACTTTGGCCTTCACGCCATTCCGTAAATTGAACAAATACAATAAAATAAATAAATAAATAAAATATCAAAAATTTCAAGTTACATAGCATATGAACTGTGTGACTAACTCTAGTCACAAGAGAGGGAGTGCAATACCAATCCATACTTGGATTTCAAAATCCAAGGTAAGTAAGAGAGCACATTCAATCATAGTGAATAATTAGTCATCTAAGACCCAGTCACACAAAACAAGAAATCCATTCTACTTCATCATCCAAATCAACAAAATTGCATCCCTTTCAAGCGAATTTCAATCACCACTTAATGACACACATGGTCAAATGCTAGTGAACATCCACAACCCAAGGTATCCAAATACTTCATTCTCACAATGAAGAGCAATTACCAATTCCCACTTTATAGATATACACCATTCATTTGGATAATGCATTACTCCAACATTCGCACATTAATTACATGAAGTTCTCATTCACACAAAATAAATATGCCAAAACACACATACATGGGATATGAAAACAAAAATTATTCAAGTGCGTCACTCACACAAGGTAAGTATACCATCTCTAACATAATATGAAGAACAAGCTCGAGCGCTTTACTCGCACCAACCATAGACAATCATAAGTGCATTACTCGCACATTATACATGTATATATATATGCAAGGTGCCTAACTCACACGATGCATTACATTGTACATGTATATATGCAAAGTGCCTACTCACACGATGCATTACTCACACCAAATATAAATCAAACAGGAGTGCATTACTCACACATTATACATGTATATATGCAAAGTGCCTAACTCACACAATGCATTACTCACACTAAATATAAATCACACAAGAGTGCATTACTCGCACAATATATGCAAAGTGCATATTCATAAATATATCATTTATATAAATCCAGCATATAGGACTCATAAGGTCTCACAAGAACAAAACTCATGCCTTGTCAATAAGGCTGACAATGATAACTTATCTGAACAAAAATTTTCTCCTAGGACCATATCGAAGACTCCTAAGGAGGCTTAACTTGCATTTACTAAAGATCGCAAGGATCATACACACATCTCGATTAGGAAAGAACAAACATCACCTAAAAATCAGCTTACTCATAATCAAATACCTTTACCATTGTAGACATCCTTCTTGGATTCTCTTCTTCCTTAAGGCATCATCTAAGGTTTAAACCATTAATGGTCGTAGGTGATTGTTCTTTCTACTTGTCTTAATATATGCATATTTTATTTTTACCTCTAGTAACCTTGTAACTTAACCTTTTAGATCATAGTCATTCACCCTTTATGTCCTCAAAGAGACCTCTTTTCTCAATATTTCTCTATTCTACATCATCACTTCACGGGTTGTCATCATGTCTTAGCCATCTTGGCTCAAATATATCCATCACAATATCTCAACCCTTTTTAAAGGTACAATCTCCAATCCTTGCTTCGACCATGACATTATTCCTACTAAGGATTCTTTTGAAAATGCCACTAAACTGATGAGTACTCTCAACTAATATAGTCATACCATGTCTAATCTTCTTGGTTCTCAACTTAACCATCCAAGACTCATTGAGGTTCCAACTCATCAAAGAAATCTTCGACCCAAGATAGGGTGCTAATTCACTCGATGCTCTTAGAAATTTAGGTCATCAACAGGTTCACATTGCAACCTATGGCGTAGAAGTCTTAAGGTCTGAGTGTTGAACCTATGGCTCTAATACCAAGATGTAACGCTTGGGAGATAAGCAAAAGCATTTTAAATTGTTCAATCGGTTTCAAAAGGTTTACAAGTAAATAATACCATTCATAAAAGCTTCCAAAATGAGCTCAATGTAAAAGAGAATAAATTTCATTTCATGTATATAAATAATAACTTTGTAATTTATCAAGATTATGCACATGGCAAAAGTACATCAATGAATTTTCATATATATTCATCCATACTCGGAAGAGATCAATAATTCCAATAGAAACATCTTTTTCAATGTTACGTCATAAAACCTTAATTCTATACATCAATGTTACATCAGATTCTTTCATGCAATACTTCTATTTCAAAGTTGCAATAATGAATGTCAAATACATTTACATATACAAGGGGCTTTACAAGCCATTCCAGAATGATACACAAGTACATCAATAGCAAATAAAAACTCTGATCCTCCAACCACCGTGACACCATCGGTATTCTTGCGAGCTGGGGCCAAGAGTGTGATTCAGGCGCCTTTTCCGCCCAACCACGAAGTACATGACTTCCCCGGGTTCCTTCCTAACTCGAAGGAATCCCCAGCCCTGCATAAGAAGCCTAGCAACCTGACACAATACAACAGGAGAGAACTCTCGATGCATGCCTGGTGCCTATATGCATTTCTAACATGAGAAAACATATTTCTTGCAACAGGAGGTGGCAGAGACTCAAATACATATATTTCTAGGCTTTTAAAACAAATCCATCTATTTCAATGGTACAAGTGCTTGGCCAAGCATAAATAAAATAAACAAGTGGTAGTTTCAGAAAAAGTAAAACTACCGTCTCTGTGGATCCACCTTCGGCATCCTTACTCGAAAGTTACCAAAATATAGTATAATAAAGTGCATGAACAGAATAGTTGTGCATTTTCCATACATGCTTCATGCATTCTATTGATTCTAAAAGAATTTTCTTCATTTATCCACATTCATACAAAGATTGCTTTTCAAATTGATTTCCATGCATACTTAGGTTTCAATTGAGAGTTTCAAAACATCTTTTGAATTCCATTTTATCATGTTGAACAAAAGAAAAGGTTGTAAGTTTCAGTATTAAAATAACATCTACTCTTTTCTCAGTAAATTTCCTCTGATTTGGTAAAGGAATCTGTTTTCATTCCAAGCTACTCTCTTGAAGGTTATTGTCAAGTTTGGTTTTTCAAATGTAAAAATGCATGTACATCATGATACTTTCAGTGTATGAACACAAGTAGAGGAAATAATTTTCTGTATAAAACAGTGTTCTCAGATTTATGTATATATTTCTATATTTTCAAAATTCAAGCTGATTTGAAAGTGGAATTCCCAATTTGCTACAGGTTTCTAGTTAACAATAACATACAGAAACAGGATAATTCTTTCAGAAAAATAGAGGTTTGGAAACTTGCATTCGAGTTTTATATTGTATACCAATATTCAGAAATTTACATCTGTTTGTAAGCATAAGACAATGTGACCAAAGAAGATCACCAATTTACATGGTTCTCAGAGGTACATTTTCATATTTCCAGCTTCAAAATACTGAGATGTTTATATATATTTGACAGAAATTATATCACATTCTGAAGATGGTTTTCCTGTATAAATTCACATTTATATATATATATATATATGTTTTAAATAAAAAGAAATACAGATTTTAATAAATGTTCTCATGTTTTCTAGTCGTGCACACAGAAAAGAGAATTATACAGGGTTCTAAGCAGGTGATAAGCACCCCAAAGGTGTTGGGAGACCTTGCCTCTCCCATGGGGAGGGCGCGGGCTGTGAGGAGGTCGCGCCCCCTCCACAGGCCGCGGCCTGTGGAGGGCGCGAGCCTCCCCACAGAGCCGTGCCCTTCCTTTGGGAAGGGCTGGGGATTAAAATCCCTCCCCCTACAGTGAAACAAATTCTTAAAAACACAGAATTCGCCCAGCATTCAACTGCAATTAAATTCTTTTCAAAGGAATTTCGAATTAATGTCTGGTAAAGGTTTTTCTTGAGAAATTATGTGTATATATATATGATTTCATAGCTTTTCTCTCACAAATTTTTCTGTACAAAAGAATAGCAAATGAGGGCAGTTTTATGAAATGCAAGTTTGTAATAGATTATAACCCTGTTCTGGAAGAAAGAAATTGGGTATTTTCTCAACAATGCAACAAATGAGTAGAAGGTTTTTACCCAGATTTAAAAAATAAAACTAGAAGACATTTCTCAAATATTTGTAATCATTTTCATAAAATGATGCATACAATTTCTCCAATTTCCTACTAAAATTCAAACTGGTTTAGAAGCAAAGAATGGAAAAACCTGGCAGATTGCTCCAGTTACAGATGTCTAGAATTACCTTCAGTCTCTTTCTCCCTGAGCCCTGGTTATGTTCTAAATAATGTTCTCTTCTCTCCCCTTAAAGCTTTATTCCTTCTTCCGAGAGTCATGCAGACCATTTCAAAATGACAGATGTGTATTTTTTTCTTGGCAAATTTTACATGCAAAATAAAGAGGTAGCCACTTGCCGAGAGCATTGTTGGTTTTAAGGAGAATTTCCCAGAGCCCAAAGTTTCTCGGGATTGTTCGTTTTCCTTCCCAAATTTTGGACTTTGGTTTTAACATATGCAAATAAAATTATTTCCACTTTATCATATGCAAACAAAAATATTTTCTCCTTATTTTAATTTCATAAATAGATTAAATTTAATAAACAGATATGTAATTATTGCACAGAAAATGGGATATATATATTAAATAAAATAAATCATAATCCTTTCAAAACTTTTAATTGATAATTAATTTATTATTATTATTATTATTTTTATGTTATTATATTTTATTTTTTTATCATTTACTTATTCAAACCATTTATTACCTATTTTGTAAGCAATTCAAAACAATCATATTGAAACAGACATTGCCTAAATGCAACTATATGATTTTTAGGTGCTGTTTGTGTGATCGAGAGTTCCTCCTCTTTTACCCTATCGGGAAGGTAGCCTTATTTTCCTCAATCACACTCTTGGTCTTCGACCACCTGCAACTCAAATGCACTCAGGCACGCAACAAAAGAATGAATTAGTATCCGATATAGATATATATCAAAGCAATACTTTCAATAAATATTTCTATTCTATCTTGCTTAATCTTTCAAATAAAATGCATTCAAAATTACTTTCAAAAGTAAACACTTTTTCTCATTTCCACACACCAAAGCATCATAGTATGTCATATTACTTCAAGCACACACAATAATCCATAGAACAAATCCACACAAAGCCAAGAGAAAAACATCAAAGTCTGAGATGTGACAAAAGGCGTAATCCTTTGGTATGATACGCCTCCCTCAAAGGTAATAATGAACTCTCAAAAAAGTGATTACTAGCTACAAATAATGTTCACTCATAAATGTGAAGAATGAACATATATTAATGCACAAGATGATACGCAAGTGATGTGTAAGGAAATCACAAAAGACAAATGACAAAAGCTAATCAAGAAGATCGATTCAAGAGAGTTGAGCGACTATTTATAGAGAATCCAACATTCCCTACAAGCGTGGCATGTGAATTGACACCACTGTCATTTGAATTGTTCAACCTAGAGGTGGTGCCAACTCTAGCCAGTACTTAGCAATTAACATGATGAGTTGACTTCCAAATTTTCTATCATTAAGAAGGCTTTTTTCAAATGCACATGGAGAAATTTGTTAATTAACACCTATAGAAAACGGTTACAGAGGTGGCGCCAAACTTGTGAGATGGCAGGATTTTCATATGCTATGAAAAAGTCAATCATATTTCATTTACACATAGCTAGCATCAACTATTTTCTAGGTTGAGTCGATGGATATCATTTACTGCGTTGAAATTAGTCAAGCTCCAGTTATCGACTTGGTCAAAGATTTAGACGCATTTCATGGATTACTCTCTACATGTTCATTAACAGGTGATGCACGATTTCTCTCAAAGTTGTATGTGATTCAAAGTTTGAATTCTATCATATTAAACTATATCGGCCTTTACACGTCAAAGTTTACGTGATAATATTAAATCAATTTATTTATTAAATCTGAATAATTTGATTTCCAAAGTTGAAAATAATATGTATTATATATTTTAATTTATATATATATATATATATATTTATAGTTTATATATATGTGTGTGTATGTATTAATATAGCTATATATATAATATTTAATATATATTTACATTATATATATATTTACACACACACACACACACACACACATATATATATATATATCGTGAGCCAGTCAACATACATCCAATATATATGTGTGTGTGTGTAAATTTGGAAGGCAATAATAATAATATTAATATCCACATTATACAAGATGTGTGCATATATACATATATATACCTGTATATACCTCTGTGTACACGTATGTATAGGTATACCATATCGATGCATCTGTATAAGCATATCCATTTGCCAACGTATGCTTGTATCAATATGCATATCCCTATGGATACGTGTATATACTAAACATATGTATATATATCCACTTCCTATTCACTTGCATCTATTTATGTTACCATCATATTGATAGGTGTGTAAGTGTGGTATCTCTATACATATGTATATACGTGTCATTAGACCCTCCTGACATGCATGTGCATACATATAAACATACTTCCACCTACATCCCTCCTATCCATATAATCGTAGTATCACAAGACAGATCTCAAATGCATGCAAAAGTAAACAAGACTCATAATGCAAACATATAAGCTATGGATGACTTACCTATAACCCACACAAACTAACACAGTTCACTCAATCTAAGGTGGTGTGTGTGTGCTCAAATAGTTTACTTTACTGGTTACCCAACCAAGATCTTCTCCCAAGTGATACTTCCCCTCTGCCTGGAGGAATGGTACATATACCTACATCCACTGACACATGCTCACGACACTCAAATGTTCATAAGCAGTATACATAAACATCTCCAAAGTTAGAATAATCATAATTCAATAACCTTGTATTCTCATAAATGCAATATTTCACCAAGGATAACATCAATTGAAGTAACATTTAAGGAGACAATCATCAAATGTGAAAACACTCATATTGATAACAAGGAACAACATATTTTATTCATCCTTAGAATTCTCGTTACAACCATTTTACCCTATGCAGTAATAGTAAGTAGTAACTATACAATCAGGGTGTAACATTGGGTGTACCCTGGTCTGACTCTTATTAGTCTCTGATGAAGCCATTCCTTACTCATCACATATCTAGCTTACTTGCTTGGCTCGGAGGGGACTCGGCCTCTCACTCCAATGAGTTCCAAACTCAGACACATCCAATACTCCCTTTGAGCATTAGAAGAGCAAATTATTTTGCTCTAATACCAACTGTCACGGGGCTAGACCAGTGCATGGATTGACTACACCTTTTTCTTCCCAAGAGGTCTACCTTGCGCGACACTGTTGAACAATACTTACAACTCCCATGCGGACAAAGCCCTTTCTATTCTTAGATTACGCCTCTTTCTTTAACCAATGAGTCCTTTCTTGAGGCACTCGACTTCTACAAGTGCAATGCAGAATCTTGCCCCTGTGAGCTACGCCAAGCTCTTCCACTTCGCATGTTCCAAAAATGTCTCACTTTGTTCACTTTCTTGAACCTTGTTGCATCCCTGTACAGACTTGGTGATCCCACCGAGTTCTTCATCCTTGTGTCCCCCATGTGACAATTGATTACTAGACTCGCTCACCTTGAACTCCAAGTTCATCCTTCACATAGACTTTCTCCTTGAGCAACTTCTAGATTTAGCACCAAACTCACAATGAGTCCCTTCTTGCTCTTTGCAGACGTGACTCCCACTTTGCACCATTGCGCCCAAGAGCTTACTCTCTTGTTCAATGACTTCTTTCAAGGACTGCGCCTTTGCGATCTCCATTGACACCGACTTAGCTTCCCCTACAAGTGCCTCTCAAGTCCCTCCCAGTCCTGAGCACTAGAATTACTCCTAGCATGCAACTCTCAGGAACTGCACAATGGTTCTTTGTTCCTTGAACTTCACCTTGGCACCACCTCACAACATCATGTTGCTCCAAGCAACCCTTGTTGAGATCTTGCACCGCCAACTCTCTTGGCATCCATCCTTGCACCTGTTGTGCACCGTACTAATGAGTCCAACCCTTGAGCTCGACCCCCTTTGATCGTCTTCAAGAGGATTGGGCCACCCACAAGGGTATGCTGACACTCCTTTACTTGATGATGCCCATGTGTGCCCTGCACTACATGGACCAACACTTCTTTGCGGGGAGCGCACTCAATGTGACTCCTCAACTTACACTCCAATGTTGAGAACCAGCCCTACTGCTTTGTTCCCAGGCTCACATGAGTCATCTTTCTGGAACGCCCCAATTAGTTCTAGGCTTACCTTGACATTGTTGGAATGATCCATGCCATCCCAAGCTTACATTGCCTAGTCGGATCCATAGCTCGCCCAACCTTGCATCCCTCTTTTTACCCCATCCCATGGATGAGTTCCAACATCCAATTCCCTTGACAACACGCCTTGGAACTATCTCATGTTGGCCCTATTACTTGCTTTCGCAAGGTTTAAGACGTTGGGTTCACCACCAAACCCCTTCGCTCGTGGCTAGGGCAGAACGAGATCTTTCCTCGCTCCTAAAGACCATGAAGAACACCTGCACCTCAACGTGACTAGGTGTCGAAGCAACTCTCCTTGCTCCTAGAAGGAAGAGTTCTAGGTACACCCTTTCCATTTGGTGTCCTGCTCTGCGGACTCTTGGTGCAACCCTGTTGCCACCCTATGGTGCTCATCCCTTTGAACAACCATACCTCCCTATATAAGATACTAGTCTAATTCCCAGGCATCCGTAGGATGACACACGAACTCCGAGAGACACCTCCATTTCTGACTTTGTCCACCACACACTAGAATCCACTTCACTTCCCATAGGGACTTCACTTCCTTGCAGAGTCCAAGCCTGACTAACACTTCGACAAGTATCCAACTCGCCTTGTAGAGTTGCATCTCTTTTACAACCTACAGCAACTCGCCATGACTCCTCATGACTTGGCACTCCTTCATGCTCCATGTTGCACTGCCCCATGCTACTCCAAGTAACTCGACCTCTTGGAACCAACACTACCCCAACTCGCCTCAGCACCTTTGCATCACATCCACACCAAGCGCCTAACTTCCAGCACCACTTGACCATATCCAACGGACTACAAACTTGGTATGCACCTCATGGAATAGTAGGTACTCAATGGCTCCCCATGGCTACCTCGGCTGGGTGTGCCCCTTGGACGAGTCCTAGACATCATGTTCAATAGACTCCTTGATCCAACTCGCACCACCACTACAACTCGTCCGGCTTACACATTGAAAGCACCACACTGCACCAAACTTGCAACACCAAGCGTTGCACCGCACTCGAACTGGGTCCATTGCACCTCAAGCGCACTATTCACTTCTAGCCCCTTACATTATCTCTCGGGTTTGGCTATAGCCGAATGGAGATATTAATGATCGGATATTTTTCTAAACCCATTTCTTTGAGATTGCACTGCATGTTCTATTAGGGGTAAAAGTGGTCTCTGTAGCAATTATGAACCGTATCCACGCCCGCCATACCACTTCGTAACATGATATTTGAGAATCTAACATGGAACATTCCCCCCCTCTAGTGGGCATTAGGCATGCCTTGAAGTCATTGAATTAATCAAATCTTACAAGAAGCCAGTCACGCTTACATAGGATTGAGAACTATGGAGCTACCCATCCTCAATACTCGGTATTCCTTCCAAATGAGCCTACCACAATTGATACGAAATCGTTTATCTTGGAACAGCTAGCTCTATCATAGCACCCATGAGATCCGCCTAGTCATTTTCACTGCTCTGAACGTACAATGTATTGTCATGGTTCATTTTGCTCCATACTTGGTCATAAGGTCAAAACCGAGGTATATAAAAAGCTAAACAGCATACAGGTGGGAGATATCCCCCTCTTGATCCCCCAGAAGGTGACTCTCATGCAAACTTGGCATCTGGCTTGGTCATAATCTCGAGAAGCAAATTTATCGTAGCTACAAGAAAGAAACAGTATCATAGGTATTGCAGATTCCATCATTATTAGTAAGCAGTCCATTTAGAGGACCTACTGCACACGATCTGTAACAACAAATTAAATCCACCTTTATGTCCCTTGAAAGCTTCTGTTGACAGATCTTAAATCCATTTACTTCCATATAGCAGATCGAACCAAGTTGAAACTACTCCAACTTGGAAAATGCTATCTACCTTGCAAAGACATCTTGCACAGATAGAGGCCATTTAATCTCTTTTAGCTTAAAAATCAGTATTGCTAAATACTTCATTCTTTTAAGGGTTGCTCTACTAAAATGTACGATAGAAATATTCCGTTCCTTTTAAAGGAATACATGCAACAACGGTTACATATAAAAGGATTACACTTCCCTTTTTGTTCTACTGTGCAGTAAATGGGATTAGTGTGGAAAGCCTGAAAGGGTCTTTATCAGTTTTTGAAATATTTTTAAAATTGTAAAAAGTTTAAGCAGATATAGGTTTTACTTGATTTTCTGATTAAATTCAATATGATTGTCTTCCATAGTTTTAAATCTTATTTTCAAGACTTAAAGCTATCCTGCAGTTATTCTCAAACATTTGAGTTCACCCGTATCTAAAAAGATGCTTAAATCAGAGGTTTGTAGTTTAAATGACTGAACATAATTAGTGAGGATGATGGTATGTTCTTTATTATGCCATCTACCAAGGCTCAAATCCATCATAAGTGAAAACATTAAGGAATAAGACTGTTATTGTGCATACCACTCAGCCCTTTAAGCCAAAAAAAAATTGATTAATCATGCAGCTTAAACTTGTACTCCCAATGTACCAAAAGTAAGGAAAACAACCTGAAATTATTATAGATCTTCTTAACAACAACAAAAATGATGAACTAAAACACATGGAAAAAAGACACTTTTTAGTAAGGGTTTTATTTAAAATACAGATTAAATTTAGAGCTCAGTAAAATAGATATATTTCAAATAGCATCAAAACTTCATCAAATTTGAGGGGGTAGATACTTTGAATCTGCTTCTCCCCCTACTACTTCATAGATGTCACCTAGGTACTTGTCCAGGGGATTGAAAACCTCTAAACGCCTATAAAAACATCGTACAGATCAGTTTTGCTCGAACTTCTCCACTAGGGAAAGAATTCGAACAAGTTAAGAGACCTTGTGCCACACAATCCCTTCCATAAGAGAATGTGATACACTTGAGGTTTGATCTAAAATCATAATTTGAAACAAAACAACTGTTTCTATGCTTTCACCATTTGCTTGCATTGTATATTGAGACTCCATTGAGGCCAGAAGCTTTGGTTAAACATTTGCTTCACTTGAGAAATCATACTGCACTTGATATAGGGTTGTGCCTACTCCAAGACATAGTTAGGATTTACTGCTAATATCCTCTCATCATTGCGCTTTGACTGCGCGGAAGCTTCTGCCCCAGTTGTTGGTGGAGCTTCTGGTCCATCATCCAGAACCAAGAGTACCCCCTCTCGATTAATCAAGTGCTGCAGACCATATAATATTGCAGCTCAGTTAACGTTGGGCATGATAAAAAAAAGGATTGAGAGCATTTACATTGACCATAAACATCTTCAATACCTGTATAATAGACTTTACGCATTTCACCTCCTCATACAATGCACTGATGGTATCAAAAACTCTCTCTGCGTTCAGATCTTCAATGTACCATTTGACTAAATCTTTTTGTTTTAAACCTGCCAAACCAGCATCTGCAGACACCAAATAATTGAATGAATAGAACGCAGTGCAGCATCCAAATAATGAGATTGAACTATAGACCAGAACATGAAAAAAAATTGAACACTAGTCCGAGATCATGAAGATGCCATCATGCCTTTGCCTTCTGAATAGAAAACTACTGAATAGTTCATTGTATTTCCTTCTGGCTATGAGAAAGATTGTTTGCAGTTATCTACATGAAAAATATGTTTAAAACCATATATAAGAAGTCACAATACCATCTTTAACGGATTCTTCATGTTGTCTTAGTCGCATGACGAGCGCACGAGTTACCTTCTGGAAGTGCTCATACGTTACCGTCATTTTCTGCTTTGGTTGGTCACCAGCTCCTGCTGCTGGTGCTGCTGCCCCTTCTCAGAGGAAACAACTCATTATAAGAGACTCAACAAAACCAAGCATTTCATCTACAATCAAATAGACCATGGTCTAACATTTACAAAAAATCTAAGCACTTACCTGAAGCTTGATTACCCGTTGTTTCTGGTTGGTCTTCCTGGGTTGCGGAACCTGGCTGTTGCTCATTATTGTCATCATCTTGAAAATCGGCCAGATCAATCTCGTTTGAATCAACACTGTAACAGGGAAATGTTGAAATTCATAACTCAACAAAGGCTTGCATTAAAGTTTAAAAATACAAGAAAGAAACTGATATAATGCAAAAGTAACCTGATTATGGACGTGTTTATAAGTCTTGTTGCCATATGAACATGGGCTGGCCGCACCTGGTACCATTTCAAGATCAACGAACGACAATTAGAGGCAAAGCCATACCAACTGCTTACTTTTCAGGATGTAAAAATCTCATTATACCTCAGACTCTAGGTGGACGCGAGCAATGGCCTCAGATAATCTTATCAAAGCTTCGAGTTGTCTTACTGTAATTCTGTATGCAGCCCGACTACCAGGTGCAGCATCATCTCGTCTTAAGGACACATATGAATCCACTAGGACCTTTCTCGCTTCAGGACCTAACTGTATCCAACCCCAGAACAGAAATTGAAATACAAAAACAGAATGCCAAGAACTACTAGAAGTATTGTCAAAAAAGTTGGAATAATCTTGGAACTAGGGCAGAAAGACATACGCTAGGTTTTACTGTCTTTGCATAGGCAATGTAGCGCTGAATTTGTGCAGTGGTAAAAGATGGAGACAAGGCCTCCTCGTGCTTTTGGTGAACTCTAACAATGTGATCTGCAATATGGTGATCTATTTGATCATCCGGCTCATCTATCATCACATATATCAGGTCAAACCTGGATAGAATGGGTGGAGGAAGTGCTACATTGTACTGCAAAATCAAATAACACAATGAGAACCCAATCCATTTAACATGTTAAAGCTTTGAGTTTAAAGCAATATACTGATGTAGGGGCATTCTATGATTTTCCACATTACCTTTAGAGGCTTTGATTTGTCATAACGTCCACCAGTAGGATTTGCAGCTGCTAATATTGAGGTGCGAGCATTTAATGTTGCTTGAATGCCTGCTTTGGTAATGCTTATCGTCTGTTGTTCCATGGCTTCATGAATTGCAACCTTTAAATTGCAAATATTATTGTATAGTCAAATACGTGGACCAGTAGCAAGCCAACTAAATTCAGGTCTGCTTTGAGAACAGAAGCAGAAGATGAATCCATAACAAATGCTAAATTTTACCTGATCTTTGACGTCCATTTTATCAAATTCGTCTATGCAGCAAATTCCATTGTCAGCCAGCATGAGAGCTCCAGCCTAATATAAAATACACACAAACCTTACCATCAGTGAAATCTCAATGCAAATATAGATACTGCCTACCAAATGCTGCATATTATGTATTTGGATAAGGCAAAATCCACATGGCATCAAATTTATTAGCATGATATGGTGTGACGCCAACAACAAAAAAATAACAGCCAGGTTGAAATAAAATTTAAGCGTTAATATATACTTAACTGTGAACATTGTTCCATAAAGCCATAAATTATTTGAACCCATCTCTAAGGTTGTGACATTTTGATATCTCCATATCACTATATTACTGAGAAACGAAACACACAATGCCTGAACTCTAAGGTTCAAAAGTATATGAAAAATTTTACCAAAAGAGTAATACAAAAAATAGATGTCTTTAGAAGGGCGGATGTAAACAGATTTATGGTTTTCTTATTTCGATAGCATCACTATCATTGTCATATCTTAAACAAAGCTAACAAATCCATATCCAAATATTTTGCTTTCTTAGAAGTGGACCAATCAAAATTGAGAACGGTAAGTTAATGAACTGCATTCATCTGAAAAATTTAAAATGATATATAGAAGAAAAGGGCCAAAGCATTTGCTCGTCGGAACATATTTGCAGTGTTTAAGCGGGTTTCTTAATTTAACCTTAAGTGACTAATACAAATTGAATTGTTTTGTTGATGCTGAACTCCAGAATATTTTATGCCCACATATTGTATTAGATTGGTTTGTAGATTGACCACTTTTAGCCATTTTTCTCCAAGGCACCAAATTAAAACCAATAAATTGATATAAATGGATCTCAGTACCTCAATGCAGAACTCTCCAGTCTCTGGCTCTTTCACAACCGTGGCCGTTAACCCAGCAGCAGATGAAGATTTTCCAGAGGTGTATACAGCCCTAGGCACAATGCTTGATGCATACCTGCAACATTCAAGGTAAAACATTGCATCTCATTATGACATAGAGAATGTTCATTTGTAATTCTTTAAATGCTACAGTCAGAACTTTAGCAGCTGGGTCTTACTGTACAAAAGAAAATTCTGACTTATGTCACCACCATACATCATATATCTCTTAAGATTGCATTTGGGAGAAAAAATAAATGCAATTTTTTTTGGCACGATTAAGCTTTTGGCTGAAAAAAGTCTAATGGACAAATGCATTTGAGAATGTGCACGCCTTGTTAATTCATATATGGAGTTTAATCAGCTGATTAAAATACGAGTTGCCACATAATTCCTAATGAGTATGCTGCAAATTGTAATAGACGAAACTGTGACACATCATGTCTAGTAAATTTAATAATCTGTGAAATCCAGACTTTTGAAGTGTATTAAATTGAAATATAATTTAGCAATTCAGTTACCACTAACAAGAAACATACTCGTATTCAGATACAAATTGAAATATAATCTAGCAATTCAGACTTTTGAAGTGTATTAAATTGAAATATAATTTAGCAATTTAGTTACCACTAACAAAAAACATACTCGTATTCAGATACAAATTGAAATATAATCTAGCAATTCAGTTACCACTAACAAGGAACATACTCGTATTCAGATACATATTTCAAAACAAGAAACATACTTGAGGAACTGTGATTTGGCACAACTGGGATCTCCAACAATGCACACATTGATGTCCCCTCTTAGATTGATGCCCTCATGAGTCTGCTTATGCACACCACCTATTAGCATAAGCAACAGAGCTCGCTTGATCTCTTGATGGCCAAACACAGTCGGTGCAAGACTTTCTACTAATTTATTAAAGAAGTCCATGGTGCTTCTCATTTGCTGTATCTCATCCCGTTCTTCCATCTGCCCAAGCCAAGACACCATTACATACCTTTGATGTTTTTCTTTCATGGCAAGATAAATGTTGGGATTTAAAATGCT
>VDFB02344576.1:0-24971 GCA_007258455.2 Sequoia sempervirens | reverse complement strand
GTCAATTGTGTATCCCAAGGAGTTCCATGAGGGAGAACCGATAGCGAGAAGATATGGAGGAATGGCAAGACATTTTGGTCGGGATAAGACCATTGCCATTATCAGTGAGCATTATTATTGGCCTCAGTTGTCACAGGATGTGAAGAAGTTTGTACAAAGTTGTAGGGTATGTCAGATGGCTAAGGGAGTGAGTCAGAATATAGGCTTGTATCAGCCCTTACCTGTACCAGAGAGGCCGTGGGAGGATATAAGTATGGACTTTGTTCTTGGTTTGCCAAAGATGCAAAGAGGGAATGATTCAGTATTTGTGGTAGTTGACAGGTTTTCAAAGATGGCACATTTCATCCCATGTCAAAAGACCCATGACGCAGCCACATTGCTGACTTGTTCTTCAAAGAGGTGGTGAGGCTACATGGTCTGCCAAAAAGTATTGTTTCAGATCGTGACACCAAATTTGTGGGGTACTTTTGGAGGACCTTGTGGAAGAAGCACTGGTCGATCACCATTCCAGATTGTGTATGGAGGTAGTCCCAGAACAGCTCCAGAATTGAGGAAGATGGACCACGAGGAGAAAATAAGTGCTGAAGCCGAAGATTTTGCAGAACACATCAAGGATATACATGAGAAGGTAAGAGAACATATTAACAAGATGAATATGCAAAGATAAGGCTAAGGCAAGATCGTAAAAAGGAGGTGGTATAAGGAGTTTTCGTGATTGGTGATGAAGTGATGGTCCACTTTGAGGAAAGAAAGGTTTCCAAAGGGGAACATATAACAAATTGAAGATGAAGAAATTTGGCCCCCGTGAAGATTTTAAAGAAGCATGATCTGTGTGGAATGCATATGAGGTAGAGCTGCTCATGGAATCAACATTTCCCCGCGGTTCAACATTTCGATTTGACAGAGTATCATGATGGTGGCGCAGAGGAAGTACCAATGATGGAACAGTGTAGGATTCAAGCACCTACTTCAGAAAAGGAGGAGGTTGAAGCAATCTTGGATAGCCGTGTGGGAAGGAGTACCAGAAACAGGCAGTACGAAGAATATCTGGTGAAATGGAGAGGAAGGCCTGTTGAAGATTCATCCTAGTTATCTAAGGCAGCAGTTGACCGGTTGGGTTTTCCTCAACCATCTGAGACGTGACAGGGTCACTTCTCAAATTACCCTGGGTGTCTGATGCAGGAGCATCCAGTGGTGTAAGGGCAATCTTGCATCACCCAAAAATAGTGAAATTTCAAGTTTATCATTTTTCAGGTGTTTTTACATTTTCGGATACCCTTTTCGTCATAATAAAATTCCCAATTCACGGTTTTTATTTTCTCTTCCTGGGTGGAAAGATATTGCAGTTTTTGTTGCCCAGATTTGCACCTGAAAATCTTCTGAGTGGGATTTGAGGCACTTAGAGCTTCCGGATCGGCCCTGAAACTTGCCGAAATCGGCATAGCCAATTTTGAGCGCGTTCTTGACTTCGAGAGCTTTCCAACGGTTTGAACGGTTCGCGAATCGGAGTCCTGGATCAAAAGTTATGGCCCCGTGAAGTTGGCGCACTTTCTAGAAGTTACCATTGCAAATGCCCTTTCCAAATTCGAACTTCTTGTTGTAAATTTTCGGCGCCAAAACCGCCTAAACTCAATTTGAATGTTGTTTTGGCTCCAAACTAAGGAGGAGCTCTATTTATGGATGGGTTTTCTAATTTTTGGGTAACTTTTTGGGGGACAAGCTCGCATATTGCGAAAGGGTTAATCTGTAGCTTCTGTAGCTTGCATATGTTGTAGAACTTGGGGATTTGAGATCCTCTGCATGTAAGAAGCTCCATTTTCTGAATAATAAAATTATTCTCTTGTTTGTGGGTTATTTTCTGTGTCTTGGATTGTGCCCTCATCATAATGGGAGGAGGAGATATCACCCAAGTTCCTTGGGAGTATATCAAGAAGATATGTCAGAACTACTCTAGGGAAACCTAAAAGAAAGGGAGAGCTTACCAATCCTCTATGGGTAAGCCATCTACCGGTGGAGTTTCAAGAATGGAGATTACTCACTTACTGACAGACTTCAAGGAAGACATCATAAATAATCGAGCTACTCAACTGGATACACTTTAGGCCAAGAAGAAACAAGAGGAGGCAGAGGAAATGTTGGAAGAGCATTGCCCCCATTGTAGACAAAAGAAGAAGGACTGGAGATGCAAGATGGTAGCTAATATTGAAAGTAAGCAGATTCCACCTGAGTTCAAGCCAATCTAGGGTGAAGATGACCAAGTCTACTACATTTCATAGAGGAGGCCACAGGCTCCAAGATAAGGTATGTTGCTAGATCCACTATCTTTTGCTAGGCCTTATTTTAATTCTTATGCAACAAGTAACCAATGAAATCCCCCATATCCATCCAATTATGGAGGATATCAACCACAACCTTGGAGTAACCCTTAAAATTCTTGGTCTAATCACCAAAAGTCTCCACCTCAATGGCAACAACCTCAAGGGAATTGGCAACAATTTTAAGGAAATTGGCAGCCACCTCTAGGAAACTGGAAACATACATCACAATGGAGGGGAGGATAGCAATGGCCAAACCAGACAACCAATTACATGCATCCACCTTCTTAGCCCCAACAACCTGCTATAATGGCTCCTCCTACTAGTTCAAGTTCAAACACACCCAAACCTACTCAGCTACCAGCTCAACCCACACCTAACCCAAATAACAAACCACAACAATAGCTATTATACTCTACTGATCCAAATCAATTCCCTGTATATGTTGTGAGTATAAGTGACATCCACTTGTATTCAAGAACTACCTTTCTAGCTCCTACACCCATTATCACTGAGCTTCTTGTGGAAAAAGAGGAGCCTTTGAATACCCCCTTTCAGCCAAGTGTACCTAAGAATCCTGAACTAGTTCCAGTCAAACAAACTGAACAAGAACCACCATTTCCTCAGAGGTTGGAAATAACTGACCATTGAAAATAAGAGGAGGAACCAACCTTTGATATTCTAGACAAATTAAAACATGTATGTGTCAAGATCCCTCTATTTTAAGATGTAAAAGATGTTCCAATCTATGGCAAGGAAATTAACGAAGCATGCCTTAAGAAGCTAGGCAGGAAGAAGAAAGACCCCACTATGGTTCATGTGGTGGGACAATTGGCTAACATCATGCATGGGAAAGTAACTGTTTCCAAATACAATTACCTAGGGAGTCTTGTGGTAGGAGTTTTCATAAATTGGATCCAAATAAAAATTTCTTTAATTGATTTGGGAGTAGCAATAAATGTAATGTCCAAGGATATCTTGCATCAACTAAATGTTACAAGCATGTGACCTACACCTACTGTCCCGTAGCTTGCTGATAGTTCAACTATTAAACCTGATGGTATAGTAGAGGAAATTGTGGTAACTTTAGACTCATGGGAGTACCTAACAAATTTTATGGTTCTTTCTCATAAAGTTACACTAGGCGGGTACCCTATCATTCTAAGTAGACCATGGTTAGCAACAAAAAATGCATATATTGGACACAAGACTAGTGGCATGACCATTTTTGATGGAAATAGCACCAAAAATCTTGTTCTCTACCCCCTTGCTCAGCCATCCCACGATATGGATAATTCCATATGGCCACATGTTGGTGAAGAGGCTGAGGAAGTTAATTCCATGGAACAACTTATGATGTTAGGAAAAAGCTCTTTCATGTAGCTTCAAGAGGAAGATGAAGTATTGTCTAACATAATTCAGAATCATTGTGAAGTAGAGGAAGCATCATCCTCTCATTCTGTTGATCCAATAAAGACACTTATGCCCACTCTTCCTATAATAGAACTTCTTGCAGCAACAGGTATGTCTCATACATTGCTGCCACATGAACTCAAGGTACCCAACATTAGTGAAAAAACTATGGTAGAGATAACTACACAAGTGCAAGTGGTAGAAGAAAAGCATCTAAACATCAACAATAAGTTGAGTGAAGAACAATAGTTGTCATTAAAAAAATTATTGAAGACCCACCAACATGCATTTACGTGGGACTATCATGATATGAAGAGATTGGACCCTAACCTTTGCACTCATAGGATTTAAATTAGAGATGATTGTACCCCAGTGAGGCAGCCGCAAAGTAGAATTAACCCTGCATTGAGAGAAATTGTAAAAGGGGAACTACAAAAATTGCTAGATGCAGGATTTATCTACCCCATCTTAGATAGCCAGTGGGTATCTCCATTGGTGTTTGTGCCCAAAAAGGGAGGGAAGTGGCAAGTTTGTGTTGATTATAGGGAACTCAATTCTGCCACCAAAAAGGACCATTTTCCTCTACCTTTCATAGATCAAGTTCTAGATTCACTTGCAGGAAAGTAGTACTTTTCTTTTTTGGATGGATTTAGCAGCTATAACCAAATCCAAATTGCACCTGAGGACCAAAAGAAGACCACCTTTACCTATCCATGTGGGACTAATTCCTACTCAGTCATTCCATTTGGATTATGCAATGCACCTGGAACTTTTTAGAGGGAATTCATTAGCTTATTTTCAGATATTTCTAATGATTGCATGGAAATTTATATGGATGATTTCACCACCTATGGTGCTGATTTCAATGAAGCATTGGAGAATCTCAGGAGAGTCCTACAGAGATGTGAAGACCACATTCTATCTCTAAATAGTGAAAATTGCTTCATGATGATGCAGGAAGGTGTAGTACTTGGCCACTACATCTCTCCCAAAGGAATTCAAGTAGATCCTGCAAAGATTGAGGTGATCATAAATCTGCCTACACCTGTAAAAAAAAAGATATTAAGAGTTTCTTGGGACATGCAAGATACTATAGGTGTTTCATCAAGGGTTTTACCAAAATAGCAACACCATTGTATACTCTTCTCATGCTAAAGATGTTGAGTTTCAGTGGATTGAAGACTGTGACAAGGAATTTTCTAATTTGAAGGCTGCATTGACTCATCCTCCTATACTCAAAGGCCCCAATTTGGAGCTTCCTTTCCACATCCATACAAATGCATTAGACTATGCCATAGGATCCATCTTGGGGTAAAAAGAAGGAGCTATTAAAAATATTATTTATTTTTTCAGCAAAAACTTGCAAGGAGCTAAATTTAATTATACAATGACAGAAAGGAAACACTAGTAGTAATCTATGCCCTCAACAAATTTAGGCACTACATAACAGGCTATTAGATCTTTGTGCACATGGGTCATCTAGCCATTAGGTATCTCATCAATAAACCCCTGATCTTAGGTAGGTTGGCAAGATGGTTGTTGCTAATGCAAGATTTTGATATAACCAATGTGGATAAGCCAAGGAAGGCCAATGTGGTTGTAGACTTTCTTTCAAGGCTGAATACATCAGAGGATAACCAAGTCATTGATGACTCTTTCCTTGATGAACATCTATTCTCCATCAGTATGCATACACACTAGTATACTGACATGGCTAACTATCTAGTCATAGGGAGAGTTCCTCCTCACTTCTCTCTAAAGGAGAGAAGGGTGATTATTGAAAAATAATTTCCTTTTTCATGGGCTGCAGGATGCTTGTTTTACACTAGGCTAGACCATGTCATGAGGATATGTGTGAAGGAAGATGCAACATATGATATTTTGCATGCATGTCACAATGAACCATTTGGAGGACATTTTGCAGCCAAAAAGACATCAATGAAGATTCTGAATATAGGATATTACTTGCCAACACTCCACAAGGATGCAGGGAGATATATAAGAAAGTGTGATAAATGCCAAATGATGGGCAGGCTAACCAAATTTGATGAGATGGCCCTTTACCCTCAAGTAGTAATCACTCCATTTGACAAGTGGGAATCAAATTTTGTAGGACCCATTGATCCTCCATCAAATGTAAGTCCTATATCTTAGTATGCATTGATTATGTAACCAAGTGGGTAGAAGTTAAGGCCATGAAGCATGCAAGAGATAATAAGGTTGTTGAATTTATTTATGAGGATATTTTCACATGGTATGGGATTCCAAGAGAGATAGTGACTAATCAAGGGGCTCAATTCACCTCAACCCTTGTTGTAACACTAGTCAATGAGTACAACATAAGGCACATAAAGTCTTCTCCTTATCACCCTCAGGCCAATGGCCAAGCTAAGGTGACTAATAGTGAAATTGAAACCATTCAAACCAAAATAGTGGATATTCATAGGAAATATTGGGAAAATACGGTACCAGAAGCTGTCTGGGCCTATAGGACAACTTGGAAAACAACCACAGGTTTCACTCCTTTTGATTTTTTGTATGGAAAGACAACTATGATGCCCATTGAATTTGAGCATAAGACTCTTTGGACTGCAATGGACTTGGGGATGGACATCTCTAAGGCACAAAGGGAAAGAACCATGCAGCTCAATATTTTGGATGAGATGAGGAAGGTAGCCTTGTATCACATAGAGGTAGTGCAGAATCAAAGAATAAAGTGGCATGACAAATTCATCAAGGACAAGAAATTCCAACTAGGTGACTGGGAACTGTTCTACGACTCAAGGTATTAGGATAATGCAAGAAAATTGTAGACAAGGTGGCTAGGACCATATGAGGTTGCTGAAGTATTCCCCAATGGTGTTGTTCAGCTCACTACTATTGACCTAGTTAGATTCAAGCTACTTGTCAATGGTCATCACCTCAGATTGTATCGCAAGCCAACTTCCAAGGAGGAATTCCTATAGCAATTCACTCAGCATGCAATACCCAAAATTCCTGTAGCCGAAGGAAGTGGACCTAGTGTCCCTCCTTCTGGCTAACTAAGGTATGTCACTTGTCATAATAAAGACTTCCACTCTTGTGAGAGTCCAATTCTTCATTCATTCACCCATCCATACATCCATATCCACCTTTCTCTCTCTTCCATCATGCCACCATCACTTCACTTCATTCCACCACATTTTCATTAATTGCTTAGCTAACTTTTTAAAAGATGACCAATACTTTTTCCATAATATTTGCAATAGATCTTCTATGAATTCAAGTACAGGTGCATCAAATTGTTATCTCTTAATTGTCTTTTAGTATATTCATTTAATTGTTGTAAATTAATGGAGACGTTCTCTGTAGCATGTCATTATTCCTTGCCCTATCAAATTGCCATAACTATTGCACATGTGAGGAAACATGCTCAAATTTAGGTTGGGGGGAAGTGTGCATACCATGTCCACATGTCAGTCCTTGTTGGTTCATGCCAGCAAAGTTTAAATTAAGCCAATTTGAATCCTGAGTGAGATGATGGCTCACATGTGTGAGGTGACACTCATCACCACTATTTTTCTTGATCATAGCATTCATTCATTACTCCTTTATCACCTTTATTGCTCTTTTCATGATCCTAAGTAGCCAAACAAAGAAAAATTCAGGCAACATTGGCATTGGAAGTTTAGCAGTATTGCAGGAAAAAAAATTAGGCTTTTAGATGAGGATTGCAGGAAGTTCCAACCTACTAAGAAACCTTGCAGAGTAATTATTTAATTATAAACAGTTGAAAAATGGGAGGTGGGTTAATTCAAAATGAACCCATGGTTCATGACATATTATTGTAGGACACACCTTGCTAGGCCGATTTCAGAAATTGTGGGTGGTTAGATTATTTCCTGAAGCTTAATGGTTTTGATGAAGATGTTGCATCAGAATTCGCCCAGACATAGTCTAAAGGAAAGGCCATGGTAAAAGGGTGGAAGCACTAACTACTGAAGAAAGGATTGCAAAGTTACAGGGTTTTTGATTGATGGTGAAAATTACCCTACTTCCAAAGATGCTAGATCAACTAGTGCCGAATTTACAGAACCTGGTGACCCTCCATTGAGTGTGGAAAAGTAAGGTGTGAAGAGAATCTCTCTAGCTGAGCCATGGAAGCAATTATTTGTTTATGTTGTGAAGTATATTACCTATGAAGGTCGTTAGTCGAATCTACACTATGTGCACTTCAAACTTCTGTATCATATGAGGCACAGGAGGAGAATGAATGTTCCAAATGTGTTATACCTCCTTCTCTCAATCATGGAAACCAAGAATAAAAAAGGTAGGGATAATTTTGTTTCCCACCATTGTATGATCAAATTGTTATTTGAAAAGTCTCTACATGATGTGTCTAAAATGACTTGGGAAGAATTCTTAAAAATTGATCAAATTAGACCAAAACATTTGTGCTCTAGGGTTTTTCCTCAACCACGTAGGGCTAGTAGGAGATTGAGCATGGTTGGAACCACTCCTAGTGCCTCAACTTTTGGTGCAAGCCCTAGTGTAAACCCTCCTGTAGTTGAATGAACCATAGAGATTAGTTCTTCTAAGGAAGAGAATTTAGATAGAGAAAGTTCCTCTTCAGATTATGATGATGATTTTCCTCTTGGCATCCTAATTTGAACTAGGGCATAGAAGAAAGAGGTAGAAATAAGGAAGGGTAAGGCTACAAAGAAAACTGTAGGAAAGGAAGTGCCATGCTCTAAGAAATGGAAGGTTGACACTGTGTTCACATATGGCTTGGTTGATGGAATGTGGCTTCTAATGTTGTCATTGATGGAAACCTATGTCATCCCTCTGGTCCGCAAATTAGAATTTTCTCATACCAGCAAAAAATGTACTGAATAGGATTTAACCAGTAGAGAGTATGAAGAATAGGGTATCCGGTTAGTATATCGATCTGTATGCTTCACTAGATAATAATTTTGAGTTGTCGATCTCCGAGAGAGTTTTTTAAGCATTTATACTATCTTGTTGTTAAGTTTAGTGGTTTTGCATTGATTAGTGTATGTGTTAGGAGATCCAGTTGGATGATTTGGCAGGATGTTTTTTTGTTTATTTGCTCATTGTGGTCAACCTAGTGAATGTCGCATTTCACGGATGTATAAGGAGTAATTGTTTAATTTTTTCTTGTGTTGGTTATTTTGTTTTGGGTCCTAGCTATGTATTAGTGGACTTTGATGGGTGCGCATTAAATTTAATTTGAGCCGACCATTGAAGGATATTTCATATTTTGTTAAAGCTGACTTGAAGCGATGAAATCTTTGTTAGTGGATATATATATGAGATCGATAATTCATTTTGTGAATGCAAGCAAGTGTGAAAGTGTGTGAATGTGTGTGAAGAGTAGAACATATGTGTATATGAGTATCAAAAGGGTGATTGAGCGATCTTTGCATAGTTTTAGTAGGGAAAAAAATAGAGAAGAGCATAGCAGAGAAGAGTAGAAATACAAAATCAGTCAAAAGGGATGAAGAGCATCTACTGACCAGAACTGAATCTAGGAATTTTGAGATGCTATTTTCTCAGTTCAAAATTTTGTTGTAATGCAAACATTTTGTAAGGCAGTGAGCCTTCCATATTTTAAGCAATGAGATCTAGGCAGTGTGCCTGAATGCATGTGCATTCCCTTTTATTCATACTTTTAACAAAGTATAATTGTGGATTAATCTCCATCGTGGTTTTTCCCCTAACAAGGTTTCCACGTAAAAATATTGGTGTTATGGTGCTTTGATTATCTTGTTCATGTGTTTGCATTTTTATTTTTGTTGATGAGTTGTAAATGGTTTAAGGCCTGGATTTAAAGTTTAGATTTGCTGAACACTGATTCACCCCCCCTCTTAGTGTTCCTTGAGTCCAACAATTGGTATCAGAGCCAAGTTTCTCTATAGAAAGTTTAACAAATTGAGGTGGATCTTGAATTGCAATGGAATCTGGTGGAACTTGATGATCTTGATCAGTCTAAAGCAAAAGTCATGGAATTGAAAGAAAATCTTGTGGATGTTGAGAAATTCATTCAATCATTGAAGGATAAAATCAATGAGTCAAGAGAAAAGAGGAAGGAACTTTGTGATCAGCTGAAGGAGAAAGAAAATAAAAGCTTGGAAGATGTTCACCTAAATCAGACCCTAAAAGAAATAATTGAAGAAAGTGAAAAGCTTGAAATGGAATTTGTGGCAATGAAGCTAACAAAGGAGATTGAAGAAAGGAAGAAGAATGAGGAAAATCTGGCCTAGTCTTTAAAAGAAAAATCTAAAGAATGCAACATATTAAATAGTGGATTCATTTAGATGGAGATTGAACTACAACAATCTAGAAATAATGAACAAGATCTTGAAAGATAGATAGTTATTCTCAAAGATGAACTCACTACTGCAAATGAGTACAAGGAAAATTTTAGAACTAGTTCTGCTAAGCTTGATGAGATGACTAAAGGATAGAAGAATGCAAATGATGAGTGAGGTCTTGGATATGAGAAGGAAGAAAACTCTGGATCTGAACATAAGGATTCTAGACAAAGAAATCAGATGAACAAAGGCAAAAGGTATTTGGTAAGACAACCCAATGCTCAAAATTTCAATGGTTACTCCTTTTCTTGCAATAAATTTGGTCATATGGCTTCTCAATGTAGAAGTAAAATAAATTTAAGCAGTCCATTATTTCCTAATCAGTATTTTAGTTGTAATAAGTTTGGTCATAAGTCAATTGAATGCATAAGCATGTCTGTCAGTGTAAGGAATGTTAAATGGTATACCTATGGAAAAATTGGGCATATTGCTAATCAGTGCAGATCAAAGGGAAATCAATGGAATGAATGGTATAGACAAAGAAATCTAGTGTGTTACAATTGCAACATATTTGGTCACATTGCAAGATTCTATAGGAACAAAAACATGGATAGAAGAGGTCTAGTATACAAGGGAAAAATATCACAGAAAGATGAAAAAGGAAAAGGGAAAGTTACTATGGAAGATATTAGAGATCAGATGAAGAAAACATGGGTAAGGAAGAGTGACTCTGATGAAGGGAATAAGTCTGCACTAGAATATTCTTCTGGTAATTCCTCTGGAAATTGATCTCAGACCATTGGCCTAGGGGGAGTCTTTCGAGAAAAATCCTTTGTTCCCTTGTCGATAGATGGCACTAGAATGTAAGAAATTATCAGTAGCTATGATAAAATTTGTCAAATGCATCAGTGATTGCTTATGTAGGAACATGAGAAGTAAAAGGTCCATAAACAAATTTTCCTTTTATTGTATGAGAAAATAGAGTACCCAGAACTCCTAGGGAAAAATATTTAATGTGACAAAAAGGTTAGGTACGCGAAGTTATAAAAGGATATTTGGAACCCTCATTTGTCACCTTGCATTGAAGAAGAATAGAAGGAGAGCCTTTGCAGTGAAATTTCAAAAGGAGTAAAGCAAATTCAGCAATGAATTCATCAGATATTTCAGTTGCTTGTAGAATTTTGAAATTGTGCTCGGTAGAAAAACTTGTTCCGTATGGAAAGAAAAATGAAGAAAATAAAAGGAATGGTGAATTTGGATGAGTATAGCAATGGAAAGATTAGGGCTGTGAGAATTTTTTTTCTAGCCAGTGAATTGAAGTGGCTTGAAGGTGTGAAACATAAAAGTTTGGACATTTGGAATGAGTTTCCTTATTTCATTAACACGGAAGTGGTCAGGTTTATCCTGAATAGATTGAATGAGGATATGCTAACCTTGGATAAAACCTATCTTATTTCAAAGGATGTGATTATAAATTTAACTAGTCTATGCAATTTTGGGGATATTATGAAAAATAAGTCGATTTAGAAGAAGGAAGTCGAAACCCTAACCAGAGTAATAGGAGATCAAAGGGCTCTAGTAATTTCAACGATCAAATATCCAATAACAGGGTACATTGCACATGAGATTTCGTACAAAATTTTCTTCAGGAACAGGGAAGGCACAACTTCAGTAGGCATAGTTTATATCACTCACAAAATGATAATGGAAGATGAAGACTTTGATCTATGTGGATTGTTGAAGGATCAGTTGATGGAAAATGTGCAAGTGATGAAAGAAGCAGATTACCCCTTCAGGTTTGGTACTTTGATCATATGTATCATGATATATTTTCTAAACTGCTTGCCTCAGAATGATAATGTGGTATGGAAGGAAAATGAACTAATTTGTAAGCAAATTTTGAACATTCTAATGCTTTGGGAAATTATGAGCAAGTATATGCAAATTTCTTTAAGGAATTGCTAGGGGAGTTTGGAGAAGTTAACATTCCCCTTCTAGTAAGGATGCTTGAAGTTGGATTATCTTCTGGTAAAATAGAAAGGAAGGAAAAAAGGGCTCTAGAGTTTGCTGATGACCCTCCTTTGGCACATAAGTCTCCAAAATCTGAAGGAAAAGGCAAAGGATAGATAATTGTGGATATACTAGATGAAGACTTTGATGAGTACACTCCTAGCGATGAACTGGAATCAGTTGAACTAGATGTAATAATAGCAGAAGGAAGTGATGAAGAAGGTGCTTTATTGAAAATAAAGATACTGCAGATTGTTTAGGAGGAAGATGGAATGTAAAAGATTGTTGACATATGGTTAGATGGACCCTCATATGAGCAGGATTTGATTGAAAACACATTGAGTTCTTACTTTGTGCATAATAACATTGGATTGGAAATTTTGAAGAATATGCTTCCAAAAGAAATCATTGAATGTATCAGGGAGGCTATGGCCTCTAAGCCTCAGGACAAGAAAGAGGAAGAAGCAATTCTACATATGAAGGAGCAGTTTAGGTTGTTCATTATCAAACTGAAAAAGAAAATGAATGAGTTGAGGAAATGCATTAATTCAACTAATAACATTTACAACTATTGTCTTTGGTGGCCTCATGTTGTTGGGAGGTATAAGGAAAAACTAGAGCAGATTGAAGCTGAGTTGATCAAAATTGGTCAAGATTACAATATGTTTCAGGACCAGGATGGAGCAGTCAAGAAAAAGATTTAGGAATTGCAATTTGAGCATGCAAAAATCCACTTTACCAGAAACACTCTTGTGGAAACCTTTTGGAGAGTCAAGGATTTGACTGAATGCAAGTTGGAGCAGTTGATTGAGGTCTTGAGGAAAGGAGAAAAAATAGAAGAAGCAATTAAAATCTCTGAATCCCTCATTCAAATTATTAACAAGACATCTAAGAATAATAGCATGATCTTAATCATTGGGATTTTTGTAGAAGCATGGAAGAAATTTCTTTGAGGTATGAAAGATAAGTACAAGTTAATTTTCTAACTTAAGTAGCAGTTGTCTTCAAATTTTGAATTTTTAAAAGGGTTAGAGAGCTAAGTGAAGAATATATTTGTCATTGATGTCAAAGGAGGAGGAGAGCAGTGAAAAATGCTTTATCATTGTAAGGGAGAGTTTGAGTTTTGAATTTTTGAATTTTGACACTTAGTCATTTTTCACTAAGTGTTGCCATCAATGCCAAAGGGGGAGATTGTTGGCATATGGCTTGCTTGATGGCAACCTAATTCATCCCTTTGGTCCGTAGATAAGAATTTTCTCATACCAACAAAAAATGTAGTGAACAATATTTTACCAGCAGAGAGTACGAAGAATAGGGTATCCGGTTAGTATATTGATATGTATACTTCACTAGATCATCATTTTGAGTTGTGGATCTCTAAGAGAGTTTGTTAAGAATCTATACTATCTTTTTTTTAAGTTTAGTGGTGTCGCATTGATCAATGTATGTGTTAGGAGATCCGGTTGGATGCTTTGGTAGGATGTTTTTCTGTTTATTTTCTCATTGTGGCTGACCTAGTGAATGTCGCATGTCGTGGATGTATAAGGAGTAATTGTTTAATTGTTTCTTGTGTTGGTTTTTTTTTTGGGGTCCTAGCTATGTCTTAGCCGACTTTGATGGGTGCACATTAAATTAAATTTGATCTGACCATTGAAGTATATTTCATGTTTTGTTAAAGCCGACTTGAAGCGATTAAATCTTTGTTAGCAGATATATATATATATATATATATATGAGATTGGTAATTCATTTTGTGAATGCATGAAAGTGTGAAATTGTACGAATGTGTGTGAAGAGAAAAATAGATGTGTGTGTGAGTATCATAAGGGTGATTGAGTGGTCTTTTCACATTTTCAATAGGGAAAAAAAATAGAGAAGAGCAAAGCAGAACTATATAATTAGTCAGAAGGGCTAAAGAGCATCTACTGAGCTTCACTGGAACTAAATATAGGCATTTGGAGATGCAATTTTCTTAGTTCAACATTTTTTTGTAATGCAAACATTTTGTAAGGCAGTGAGCTTTCCATATTTGAGCAATGAGCTCTAGGTAGTGTGCCTGAATGCATGTGCATTCCCTTTTATTCATACTTTTAATAGAGTATAATTGTAGATTAATCTTCACCATGGTTTTTCCCCTAATAAGGTTTCCATGTAAAAATATTGGTGTTATGGTGATTTGATTATCTTGTTCATGTGCTTGCATCTTTATTTTTGTTTATGTGATGTAAATGGTTTAAGGTTTGGATTTAAAGTTTAGATTTGTTGAACACTATTCACCCCCCCTCTTAATGCTCCCTGAGTCCAACACACTATTCTTCTTGCAGTCGAAGAAGAACATGAGAGCCCTCCTAGGAAATCAAGACCGGCTGGGCCAACCTTTGGTGTGTCTCCATAGGGAAGCCATAGGACTAGAGAAATGTCACAGAAGGAAATAGAGACCCCAATGGGGTAGGTGAACATTGGAGAAAAGGATATATTTGAGGAAGCAACAAATGTATCATTGGCAGACCTTGTTGCCATTGCTAAACAAGTTGAAAGTCAAGACTTTGAGGAAAATAAAGAGTTCTTGCAGCAAGAGAAAGAGCAAGAGCTAGAACAAGAGGCCCTGTAGCTAGAACTGGGAGAATAGCCAATACCCCTGCAACTAGAATTGGCTGAACATTCAGAATTCCTGTAGCCAGTGCTACATGAAGGGCAAGCATCAATGCTAGGGAAAATTCTGGTAGGAATACATAGTCCCTCTAATTTTTCAATGCACATGGTAGCTAGGAAATTTATGGAAGGAGATACAGAGGAGGGAAGAAGAATGGAAAGAGGAGAAACGTAGGCTGAAGAAGGAAATCCAAAAGAGAGATGAAGAGATTGAAGATAAAAATGTAGAAATTGTTGTTCTAAAGAAAAAGATTGAAAATATGGTAGCCTTAGTCACTTAGATATTAGAATGTAGGACCCATCAAAGGGTCTATGCTCTATATCTAAAGGAGAAGCATCTTTCTTTTAAACTAGCAAGGATTATCTTAGGTTTGAATCCTTCCATTGAGACTCCTCTTGAATTTTTCAATGCTTATGAGATTGCTCCTGCTAAAATGAAGAATTTATTGTGTGAATTCTATTTGTATAATTATGTTGTGACCCAAGACTATGATTGGAATTTCCATTGTTGTATGTTGGGGATGTCCAATTAAGGGCATTCATGTCTTGGATATAGAATGAGATTAGTTGGGGAAAATAGTTTAGGACTTATAGGAAAATATAATCCAACACTCCCCTAGCCACCAGGGCTAAATCTAGAAATCTAGGGGAAATTTTCTATGATTGGAACAAAATTATTTATAGACCAAGCTATGATAGTAGGATCTTTTCTAAGAGAAAAGTAGTTTATAAGGAATATGAGAAGATAGAAAAAACTATAAGGGAAGCTGTAATGGGAAAATTTTCACAAAGGTGGAACAACCTGACTGATGAGTTAAAACAATCTGAGCCTCACTCTTTGCAGAACTATGTTGCAACATTGAAGAGGGCTGATAGATATATATAGATTGGAAGGACAAAGGGTCAATTCTAGCTTCCATTAACCTTTTAGCCACCTATCCTATTATGGCCTATGCCAAATTTCAGATATTATCAGTATGACATAGTTTTAGAGAAATAGAGATGGAGTAGATTGGACAAACAACAAGGGTTCTATTGGGACCCTAATTCAAAAAATGTAAGAACTGATGTAGGACAACTAGTAGTTGCAAACTTCAGGGCATTAACAAAGCAAATGAACAACCCTTCTTCTTTTGCTAGAGGACTAGCAAAGTCTAAGGTTGGAGGGAGTGATGAGTCCAGTTTATGACTCAATTTTGATAGTATTTATTATCTATTTTTTATAGATGTCATAGACTTTGATACTTGGATGCTGACCTTTTTGTGATATTTTCTCAAAACCATAGACATTGGGCATAAGCTATTTTTGTAACCTTTAAATAACATTGGCATGCTATATGAATTATCTATGTTGATTTTACATGTGGATTAATGAATGTCACTTTAACATAGTTATGGATATGCAATTGTTATGCGTACTAATATTGTTATGCAAATAATTAAAGCCTATAAAATTGAGGAAGATTCTACCAGCTGGTCATCCGGTATCAAAGTCAACAAGGTGATTGTTCAAAGATCAATGGAGGGAAGACTCTTAGTGAGAGGAAAATTCCTAGTTTAAATCGAAGGATTGCAACTGCCTTGTAAATAATCTTAATTGTTTGTTGAACAAATATAGGAGTTACTATTGCGCTAGATCTGCATTAAGGAAAACATGCTCGACCAGATTCCACGCATGCATAACCTCCTCTCCACTTTTCATGCTTTCCCTAAAGTGGTGTCCTCTTAATCTATTGGAGTTTGACTGCCTTGCTAGGTAGTTAGTTAGTAGTCTTTCTTCCTATAAATAAGACTCAAATGCTCCTTCTTAGGAGGTTGACTAATCTGATGATGTACTTGAATTCTTAGTTTTCGAGTAATACAATTATGTTGCTCCATTGTAATTTTTTTTTCCAATGAATAAAATGAAGTTATAAGTTTGAGCATTTAAGTTTACATTTGTCTTAGGCGATACTCATCCAAGGGGGCCCACTTGGTGAGCATTCCATCCTTTAGCTTAGTTGTTACTTTATGTTCAATAATTAGTTAAGAATCTGGCATGGTCTATTCCTACAACCACTAGAATTCCATTCTATGACTATTCCTATAGCTAAAGCAGATAGAGTAGTTTTCTATTTGTTTGTTCAAATTTTCATTTCTGTCATGCATTTCAGCTTAGTATAGTTATTGGTTGATGCTCAACACTCATGTTATTTATTTCCAAGCAATTTATTTTCAACATTATGCTTTTCTTAGCTTTAGAATGAGGATGGCTACTTTGGATTCCTAGTGCACATATTGTGCTGAACCATTTCAAGCCTACATCCCTAGGTTGACAAGTTAAATGTACCTTCATGATGATTGGGATAGCTATTCAGATTAGATGTCCAATTACTAAATCGATGCATGATCTTGGTAAGTCGATCTCAAGAGGGGATTTCTGCTATCCCTTCCCATGTTTTCTCCTCCCTACCCTATAGTTGTTTTGAAGGTTGTCTATTCATCCCAGACTCATCTCTTTTACCTCCTACTATGTGTATGATGGATATAGTGCCTTACCCTGGCATGGGCTATGGCTTGTGGACTAATTCTCAGTTGGAGACCTATAATACTCTTGATGCTTCAAAAGTGCCTTCTCTTCTCCATTGTGAGATGATTGATTATAGTTCCATAGAGGTCTCCCCTTCTATGACTCCTCAATCCTGATTCTTTGTTTTATCTATTCCTAATGAGTGCATGGATAGAGCTACTGCTAATTTATAAACTTCTCTTATTGGGATATTTTTGGGACATAGACCAAACGTTGATTATATTGATTGTTGGGATATGAAATCACAATACTATGTCTCACTTTTTGGCCAAGATGGACATTTATATCAACATTTTTAACTAAGTCTTCACCTTCTGAGACCTATATGTAAGGAAATCTTAGGTGTGGAACAAACTCTCCTAACGCCAAAACCTCAGGGAAGAATGCAGATATGACTTTAAATTTTGCAATTACAGTTCAATAAGATACACATGAAAAGAATTAACAGAAAGGAGAAATGAACACATACACAATTGGACTCTAGATTTACATGGGAAAACCCTTATGGGAGAAAAACCCACCACACCAAGAAAAGCCTCTTTGTATTATAGTAAAGAAAATTACATACAAAGATCAGACTTAACTTTTGATGTCAATTTTATAGCAACAACATTCACTGATCAATCTTGTATGGAATAGTAATCTTACAATGCTCTCAAACACATACAATGAACCCACACAGATCAATCCATGTTCAGTATTGAACAAAAATCTCCATTACCCCTCACCGATCATTGTCATTCGTTACAAAGTATATCTCATTTTGTTCATGGTCTATTGATCTTCCACACATGAATGGTCACAAGTGTTCAAATTCCAATAGTTCACATTTCACTTCTCTCATTGGCTCAGAACACCCCATGTAGGATAAACGTTCAGTCAAAAAGTTCAACTGTATCGCATGTCGGTGAGACACCAAACCGTGTCTCCCCTATGCCAAAATGCCCGAACACAGCTATTGGCAAGACCAAAGGTATCGGAAACACTCTAAGAATTTAGTCTGATAACAAAAACAAGTCTCCTCAATATCACAAGAAAACCAACTTTCCATCGGCAAGAGATCATACCGAATGCAAAACCATCGGCCCAACCAACTCTATCAGCAAGACTTCTCACTGATGTCCATTGTAGAACTATCGACAAGACCATCGCTGTCACTAGGATTTCCAAGAAGCTCAACCATCAACAATATCCCACATTGACGTGAAATATTAGTAGTCATTAGTTTATAAATAAAAGCCCAAAGACTTTAGGTATCCACGAGTTAGTCCTTTTATTACCAACTTACTCGTACACTGCATTTGACCATCACATCGAACTGTTAGTCATTCCTTGTGGTCTCCACCATGACATACGTTCACTGCTTGTGCATTTCTAGAAAATCAAGCTAGGAAACTACAATATTCTCAACAAGTTTCCAGAAATTCCAAGTGGTCCCCATATCCATCGGCTTGTCACTCAATCAGAGAAAACATAAACTTCGTAACTCCCACTGCTGGTTAGAAAGTTCCCAAATGCCGCGACAACGAAGAAAGTTGGTCAGTTGAAAAATTATGAAAATTTCAAACTCCGTGACAAGGTTCTTAAGTTAGGAACTCCAGCGATCGGTCGACAATAAAGACTTGAACAGAGATACATTCCAGCAAGTTGAGGTACAATTTCCAACACTATAGCAATTAAACCGTTAAGAATTTGAAGATGATGCGAAGTACTGATTTGTGGAAATTTGTGTAGATTCTAAATGTATATTTTTAAAATTTTCTTGAAATAAATCATGAATCTTTCAATATCTCCTTTAATTAATAGTTTTAAATTGTAAACAAAATTTTCAAAAAATAGTATTTATGTCATCAAACATAACTTTTTTATAGAAAGGATAAAATTCTAATTTTAAAAATATAGATTCTTAACATCAGTATCTAGGGAAATGATATTTTTTCATAATTTTTTGTTACATATCTTGTTTTTAATTAATTTTTGAACTCACTGTAACTATAATTTGAACATGGGTGTATGTCATCAAACATAACTTGTTGTGTATATATCAAAATCCAAATTTTTTTGGTGAAACAAGGACATCAATACCTAGGGAAAACGTATTTTTTTATTTTTTACAATGGTTTACTATTTTTCCACCTCTGTAGGATGAAAAACTTGATGTTTAGGGAAAAACCTATGTTTAGTAAAAAAATAAAAATGAAATACATGATAAATTAAAAACATATCAAAACTATACTAGTCAGAAAGATCATTTTGAGGGATACAATCTTGCAAAGATAATTTATAAATGACTTTATTTAATCCTTGAAAAAGGTAAATAAAAGGTTATTTTTTTCCAACATTTTGATAGGTGTGAAGGAGACTCCATTGTGGTTATAATTTGATACTATAAGGGGTTCTATCTAAGAGGGTTTGATCTAAGGGGGTCTTATCTAACCCTCTTCAATTAAAACCTTTTAGATGGAATCTCTCAAGACTTGAATCATTAGTTTTTTCTAAAAATAAGTGATTTTACGAAAAAATTAGGAAATCCTAAATATGACACACTATTGTGGTAGCACCCTAGGAATCTGGGGTCTAGGTTGGTTCTAGTCTATTGAGTGTGAAGGCTTTGAAAAATGAGTTCCTTCTTTTCTCCTTCAGTTCCTTTGAAGGCTACTCCAGTGTTCTTATGGGTGGTCCTTGGTTTGTTGGTAAGGCCTTTCTTCATTTACAAAGATGGTAAGTTGAATTTTATGTTTCCATAATTAACTTGATCCCTATATATGTCTGCCTCCCAAAGCTCCCACTAGAGTTCTGGGATGAAAGTATTATTCATGGCATTGTTGAAGACATTAATAAATTTATTAATATTGATGTTGTCACCATAGATAGAATGAGTTTTCTTTATGCCATATTTTTTGTTTGCATCAAAGAAAGGTTCTAGGTTGCCCAATAGTGCTAAGTTGTGCTCCAAGCTTGGCATCTAGGAGCAAAAACTACATTATGAGATCTCGTGGTCATACCACTTCCACGGTATTGGGCCTTTTTCCTTGTTGTGCTAGGATATCCATACAAATATAAACTCTAATGGTCCTTAGTCCAAGGAAGAGCTGATGTTAGAAAATTTTGAGGCCAAGACTACCCCTGGTTGTTATCAATCCCCTTTGGAGGACAAGAGTTCATTGAATGACTCTATTGAGGGAAAAGGTGAACCTGTGAAGGTTAAACAAAAACTTGTGCTTGAGAAACATTCTACAAATTTGAATAGTGGAAGGCATCATTCCAACCCGCTCCTCTTCTGAGGCCTTTGGTGAAATTTGGGTTCAAACCACCTTGATCTAGTTCTTGGCTTTGGTTAGCTTTGTTGGGTTTTTCTACTCCTTTCTTGGTAGCTAGTTTTGTTGGGCTCCTATAGAAGGCTTTTGTTTCCTGGTCTTTCTATTTTTATCGTCTCATTTCTTGTGAGACTCCTAGGGCTGATATGTACCAGGTTTGGGCCCTTCTCGCTTTATCTTAATCAAAACATAGCATGCCCTAGTTTGACTAGACTTAATACCCTGTTTAGTTTTCACACTTGTTAATTTATTTCATCTGATATTTATTGTGTTTGATTTGATTTACAATTTGTACTTAAATAATTTGGGTTTCTTTTAAAAGTTATGATTTAAAAGATTCAACTTAATCCAATATTTATTATTAAATTTGAGTCCATTATTGATGTTGTTTTAATCTACTGCAATCTAATTTTGAATATAATCATTAACTAATTATATTTTTATGGTTGTTATTTTTATAAAATTAGGATCTAATATACTTATATAAATTAATTAATATGAGATTAAAAAATAATTACAAATCAAAATGAAGTAAAAAGCATTTTGTGGGTCTAAAAACCCTATCTTATTTTATGCCATATCATTGCATTTCACACTTAAATATGATATTAAATAAATAAATACTCAAGTGTTAGAGTTTTTGGATTTAAACTGTGTGAGTTTTTTAAATCAATTCAAATCAAACTCCATGATCCATCATTAGGATGATTTGTATGCAACAAGAGAGAAGAATGATCAAGGAGTTTTGTTGCATACAAATCATCCTAATGATGGATCATGGAGTTTGATCCCAAACGTTGATTTAAAAAACTCACACAGTTTAAATTCAAAAACTCTAACACTTGTTTATCATGAACTGTGAAAATTTGATGATGTTAAATAGGGGAGAGGGGCCCATAATGGAGCAGGGTCCAATAGTGGAGATAGTAGTAGTCCTCAGTGGGCCCCATAGTGGAGCATTTTAATATCCAATTGCAAAACACTTTTTATCCATAAAGTACGCAAAGTGAAAAATCATGTGATGCCACATCAGCGCACCAATAAAACATGACTTAGTGCACCACTATTGGTCTCACTTTTTTCTTGTGCCTTTTTGGATACCTCAACAAAAAGCATGTTGATGTGGCATCATATTTGATGATGTGGCCCTAAAACAAAATATAGAGGCACATGAGTTGCCAAATAAATTGTTGTACAAAATTGGGAGTGATTTGAAATTTCCATGTGGGATTTTGAGAAATGCGAAGTTAGGGCGCTCTACTATAGGCCCCTCTCCCCTAAATACTCTTTAATCAACATCATAATGAAATGATGATTTTATTTTCTTTATTCATTGAATTTTTTTCTTGTAAACTTTTAATTTAAAAATATTATCTTATACTAGAAAATTAAAAAGGATAAATGAGAAAATTTCCATCTATATAAAAAATAATAATAATAATAATAATTTTCCTATTAAGTCAAACCTAACACCTCCTATTTTCTAGTGGTAAGTTCTAAGATATTTATTAACTCAAGTCTAAACTGATGTCCACTGGTGTTTGAATGACCTGGGAAGCATTGTTGAGTCTGATGACATGGCAGAATCGATACAGCTCTATAAGCGGTGATTAACCCAAGTTGGGTCTGAGATGCAAGTCGGTGGGGAGAGCAAAGGATTTTAACTTTTGTGCTGCGATACCTAATCGGAATTGATACTGTTCTGTAAATCATAATGTACTGATCCTGAAAGAAGTCGATATCAGTATGAAATTGCTATAAGTACGAAACCAGATTTGCAGGAATAACACGTCTCCCGTCTCCCGGTGAGAAAATCAAAGAAGTAAAATTGTGTAAGAATTTTGTTGTATTTTTGGTCTGGTTGTTGCCTTCTGTAATGGTCTTGGTCTGTCTGTTTCAATTCATTTTCATGATAGATGATAGATTATAGAATATGATCTAAAATATTGATATAAAAATAAAAATACTCAAATCCAACAATTAACCCACCTTTTTTGGATATAATATAGAAACATAATCAATGCTATGTGAGAAGATCTGTCACAGCCGGAACTTCAAATCATATCAATGGCCGACGGCGCATGTCTCTTCTATAACCTAAACTGACAAAAAAAACCAAAAATAAAAATAAAAATCTCTTATCCGATTAAATCATGAAAGAGGGTTGATTTTAGAACGGTTGCCTCGTATGATAGGAAAGCGCGAAGGGAAGACCATTTTGCCAGTTGAAGAAGTAGAACGTAGCCAAGATCTGTCAACCTTAATTCAAACCAGCAATGAGTATTCTACACGCAGTTCATGCCGACTAAGCAATATTAATTTAAAATTTAGGGTTCAGTTTCGTGATAATTACGGCGATGGCGTTGCATATGTGAGAAATGCTAGCAGCAGCTACTTCAACATCACGCGTGCTTCTAAGTACGGTTTGAATGAATTTGATGTTTAAGTTCAATGTTTTTGTATAGCCACGCTTCACTTTACAATCACAGACAATTGATAGGTGATAGCAGACTCCTGCAATGGCGTTCGTACTGTCTTTTGTATCAAATTCACTACTCAGATTGATAACAAAGCAAATGTGCACATCAAATCATAATCAATTTTAAATTCAATCGCACTGAAATCTAGGTAGGTTTACCTTCTGAAAACGACATTGTATCTCTATACAAAATGCTTTTGCAATTGGGGAGGGCTCTGTCAAAAATGGTTTACCTTAGTTTTCGTGTGAAACTTTCTTTTTTAAATGGAAGAATCAATATTTGGTGGGATTTGTGAAGTGAAGTTTTAACATGTATTATTATAATTTGAAAAAATTGCTTTCCAGTCATGTGAAAGTGAATTAAGAAGAATCAAATTTATGACCATCACTTGTGTTTCAATGACGTTTTTGTTTTAATATTTTTATTAATTTAACTAAAACTTAATGCTTACATTATTTTAAATATAGTTTTCTGCAATTTTATGTAATAAAAACATGTTACATTGTTACTTATAGAATACTTATAGTGTTTCCAAACAAGTAAAACCACACAATTCATTAGTTACGAACAATAAGATGTCGAAATCATACAAGTGAAATAAATATAAATTGTAACATAGATTTTTTTAATAGTAACATTCATGTGTATTTGATTTTAGAGAATTACAAATTAATAAACATATTCTAGTGTACATGTATTTAGATTATGGAGTATGGATTTAACTGTGGTGGCAAAGTTATGGGACAATCCCATAAAGGAATAGTCTATTTATATTTGGCTTAACAATATAAAGTATGTTTTGAAGTATATTTTAATTCTAATGGTTGTCCTTGATTAATAGAACATGAAAGAGGACACTTGTCATTATCAATTTGGGTAATGTTTGTGTCATTTGTAATATTAATTGTAGTATTCCACTATTTAAATATGGTTATTTTAGAGACTCACTATTTCAAATCTATTGGCGTTAATTTCTTTTGACATATTGTAAATAAAAGGGCCACAATTGTTGTGAAAAATCAAGAAGAAAATTGTGTAGCTATAACAAGACTACAACAACATAAAATGAACATTTTTAAACAAAATAAACACAATAAGTAGAAGAGAACCAAAATAAAGAAAAAACTACACCACTAGGGAAATTATAACATCCCATTCCTCCTATAAATCTTCGATTTTTTTTTCTATGGTAGTAATCACATCCTTCTCCAGTCTTTCACTCCCTTAGTTTTGCTTCATCTTCTACTAACACTAGGATTAACTTGTGCTTGAGTGGTGCAGAGATTTAATATTTGTTGAAGCACTTTGATACTCATAGTTGAGTTCCTAATAGTAGCTATATTGAAGTCCATCACCTCCCTTGGGTTCATTTTAATTTCACCCATTTATTCCTCAAGAGCTCTCATTATAGTGCCTTCTTAGATATTTCTAGATTCAAGGTTCCAATTTCCTCCATTACATTACAATCTTCCATAAGTTTTCTCAAATTGTTTTTGTCGATTTTAATAAAAAACCAATTCAAGATTTTATGCTTTATATTGACCTCTTAAATATTTCATTTGTATTGTTAGTCAATAGATTATTGATCAAGGTCACCACTTCTAGAAATGAGGAGAGATGAAACACACTAAAAATATAATTAGGTGCGCCACTTGACAAAATCCCTCCACCACTAACATATCCTCTTCCACATCCAAATCATCATCCTTAGCTACTTTGTCCTTATGCCACCCCATAATCATAAAAGTGACCATCATAACAAGACTATTGACATTCAAGAGAAATGATGTTTTGAACATCGAATGGAAGCACATCAAAATACCTCCATTCCCTAGGCATCCCTATCATCTCTAAGTTATTTGATGTTAAATAACTAAACTCTTTCACTAAAATTGTAACAA
>VDFB02344575.1:0-19315 GCA_007258455.2 Sequoia sempervirens | reverse complement strand
GAGAGGTTTCTTAATAAATGATATTAGATAATATCACTCTCGAGAATAGATTAATGATTTAAATCAAATAATTTATGTTAGATCAAGATTAAGGTGGGCCTCGATAATTTAAAACATGAAGAATCAAAGATGAGTAAATAATACCAATGTGAAAATGAAAAGTTTGGTAAACTGATTTTTATTTCAAGAGGGTGGAAGTAGAAACATCTAAAGGGCAAACCAAATCCATAAATAATTCTAATGGAGGAAGAATAAAAAGTGAAAGCATTATTATTATTAAAGTATGGAACATTATAAAGCTATTGTTTTCCTCTCACCCTAAAAATAAGCTCATGGCTGAATAAAGAAAATTGCTCTTGTTAATAACCTACCTTATAGTTAATGAAATTAAAACAACGATTTTAAAATTGTTTGCCCTAAGGTAAAACAATAAAAGCTCCTATTAATCATTTGACCTAAATATCCTTATACAACTCACAAAGGAAACTGAGTGGGAAAGAAACAACAAAGAGAGAATGGCGACTGTCATGTAGGGAGGATGGAGTCTTTACATGCAGGAGAGCTAGGAGGTTTGCATATAGAGAAAGGCAATTATTAGTAGTTTAATGAGAATTTTGGCATTTATTTGCACTCCACTTCATTAAACAGCTTTATTTTTAGCAGTGTTCCACGGGTGTTGGGGACGTGCAGGACGGGGGGGACGTGCGGGACGTGTTTCGGGGACGGGGGGAGAAAGGGCCTAAGTTTGGGGACGGCGGGGGGATGATGGGGGGATGGTGGCAGGGGGATGGTGGGGTGGTGGTTTTGATATAGTTATACATATACTTATAGTACTTGAAAGACTAGTTTTGAAAAGATGCATAACAATATAAGAATTACATTTCAAATGAAACTATAGGAAATTAGTAAAATTATAACATAGAAAAATTTGAAATACTAAATCTAAATACGAAGATTTCTTAAATGCTAATTGCTAAATAAAATTTGACAAATGAAATTGTCAAATTGGAGATTTCTATTATATCGAAAATATGAATATCTAATGTCATATGAGATATCACAAAGTCTATAAAAATGATTACATGATTCATCATTACAATGAGTAGCAAATGCCAAATAGTAAATAGAGATACTAATAGCAATAGCATTACAAAAGGAAAAATGTCAAAACTCAAAATGCAGTGAAAGGAGGCCTCTAATCATCTGCAAACTCCTCATCGCTGGAACTGCTGGACTCCACAAGGTCAAGATCTCTCAAGCTCACACCAACCAGCCTTGCATCTGAAGTGGTAGGATCATCCTCGTCAATCTGTGAAGGCTCCTCTGGCGCCACATACCATCGTGCCATTGAACTCTCCTTGTACCCAAGTGTCTTGCAGTCCATGAGACACAAAGCACTATGTACAACCACAAGCTTCTCTGCTCTCTTAGAGGTAAGTGTGTTCCTCTTATGAGGGTGGATGAAGCTATATGTAGACCAGTTCCTCTCAGCAACTGAAGAATTGGAAACCTGGGATAGCAGACGGATAGCTAGAGTGGTGGTCAAAGATTTCGGACCATGACAATTCCACCACAAAAGTGGGTCCTCCTGTGCCATAGATTCTATATCCATCTTTGTCGCATCTGAATAGCCTCTAAGAATGGAAAATCTTCCCCACTTAGTGCGAATTATGCCGACATCTCTAGAATCATACATCTTCTCTATGCACCTAAAGAAATCCGCCTTCACCTCATCATCCTAAATCGGTGTCTCTACCCGGTCTAGCCTTGTACCACTTAGGATTCAAGGCAAAGGCAGCCATATGCAAAGGAGTGTTCAACTTGTCCCATCTGCGTTGAATGATTGGCCGGATGTACTCATTGTAGAATGCTAGAGAGGGGTCCTTCACTCGCACAGCAGCCCTCGTCTGGTCAACCATAGAGTCGATGCACTCATACAACTCTCCAAGGTTAGGTGCATCCCCATCCCCATATCTGATAACCTGGAATACTGTAGAAATGATGGAGACAATGTATTTCGCATCACTCTTCACTATCTGCTTCACCCTTTTCCCCTACGTTGTCTTGGCCTCAACCCACCTATTCCACTCATTAGTCATAACCATGAGTTGCAAAACCTCTTGCAACTCAATCATTCTCTCCAAGAGAAAGAAATAGGATGCATATCTAGTCTTGACTGGTTTCAAGAACTCCTTCACGAAGGTCCTGAAGAGTGCATGTGAAGTGTGGTGGTTGCAGATAAACATCTGCACATCTCTCGCATCAGTGACCACTCCTCTAATCCAACCAATCTTCCCCATGTCCTTGAGTGCATTGTTCATGGCATGCACAATAACATGGGGGTCCACCAAATATGTCTATAGGCTGCCTCAATGAGTCTCCCTGCTTCTCTACACACATGGGCTGCATCTGTGACTACTTGGACCACATTTTGTGGCCCAACCTCCTCAATAGCCTCCTTGAGGACTTGAAACTGAAAATCAACATCTTTGCAATGCCTTGTACAATCAACTACTCTAAGGAAGTATGGGCCCTCTACACATGTGACCATGATGTTGATGAGTGGACGATGGCTAATGTCCGTCCACCCATCCATAACTATGCTGCACCCAGATGCCACCCAACATGCCTTCATCTTCTCCATCAAAATATTAATCTTGGAGTAGAACTTATCCAAGATCGAGGTCCTCATTTTTGTCTCACTTGGTGGCACATATGATGTTCCTCCCTTTGCCACCATAGCCATCATCTCCCTATAATAAGGAGACCCTGTAACATGAAATGGAATGCCATTGGCAAAGAAGAACTTGCCAATGGATTCATCTATCTCATCTCTTAGCTGCACATTAAACATATCAACTATGGGGTTACTCTGCGATGTTTGCTACTTGTGTTTCCCTGCCGCTGTCCCCCTAGCGACACTAGGAGTGGAACTGGATGGAGATCCAAACATCATTCCTCCTGTTTGCGAAGCATGAGAAGTATGTGGCTCATGATGGATGTGCTGAAGGGCTGCCCTAGCAGACAAAGTAGTAGGGACTGAAATATTTGTTGTCCTCTGGAACGCCCCAAAGCTTGTTAAACTCCATTCTATACTTTATATTTTTAGGTTCCTTCAAAAACTTACAAGGTTCCACACCTTTTCCTGTCCAAAAAAGAAAGTGTGCATTCACTTTAGTGATGCTACCAAACCATTCAACCCCACAAATGTTGCACTTCCACTTTCCTTTTTCCCCCACCTATATGTGATGTGCCTTGTATTCTTGAAGCAAACTGTTTGAGAGGAGACTTAGGATCAAAAGGACCCCTAGCATACTTTGCTAACAACTCTGAAGGGCAACCTGTACTAGCTGGTGCACTCGCCATGGAACTAGATTGGGCTGTAGAATCAACCCCATGGTCATCCCCCTCATTCTTAGGTTCAAAATTTGAATCATGTTCACTATGAGAATGGATTTCTATGTCATCCCCACTCATGTCTTTGGTGCTCATTGTGAAAGTGACACTACATTTCACAAAATAAGAATAAAAAAATAAAAATAAATCAGCCTAGCTTAACAAATTGGAAAATACAAATTTGAAATTTTAATTTTGAAAACAAAATTTACACTTGTAATTTAAAAATTTTATATTATTTAAAAATTAAAAATAAAAGATATTACTGGTTGTAGTTTGATATGAGTCTTGAGGGCAAATGATGAAGATGAATGAATCATTCATCATTCAGTTCTCAAGATTCAACATCAAATTTTATTTTGAGATGAAATCATGAATAAGAAAAAAAAACAAGTTTAAAATTAATATTAAAATCTGATGTTGAATCTTGAGGACAAAATGATGAATGATTCAATCATCTTCATCATTTTGCCCTCAAGATTCAACATCAAATCTGATTTTGAGATGAATAAGAAAAAAAAAACAAGTTTAAACTCAAAAAATAAAACAAAAAAAACAAGAAATCTAAAAAACCCTACCTTGTGCTTGAAAAATCTCTCCAAAATGCAGTAGAATTCTCTTCCTCCTCTTCTTCTTGCTCCTTCTCACTCCTATCACACTTGCAATCACTTTTTTCACTCCTTCAATCAGACTTCTACAAGTTTTTCCTCCTTTTTAGTTGGCTGCAAAAAAAAAATCAGTCTTTCAAAATGTGATTGAAATCACCAAATGAAATGGTTTTGTGTTGTTTTGGGAGAAGGGGTGGGGCCCATGTCATATTAGGGTTACCCCAAAACATAAAAAAATCTAAATTTATTTTTAAATTTTAAGTTTTTTACATCCCCTTGACGTGGGGCGACAGGAGACGGCTAGACGTCTCCCCGCCTCCTGAGAAACTCCTAGGCATCTCCCAAGGAGGCGTGGAGATGTCTCTCAAGGGGACTTGGAGACGTCTCCTCGCCTCCACGTCTCTGGTGGAGCATTGGTGGCGGTGGCGGGACTGCGGGAAATGCCAAGTACCCGTTTCCCTGTCCCAGAAACGTCCCTGTGTCCGAAACGCGGCCAAAAGGTAGGGGAAACACGTTTCCATGGAACACTGATTTTTAGCATTTATTGATCAATAGCACTCTTTTTGGCTGTGTTGGCATTATTTCAGACAAGTGTTCATCATGTAGGAGTTCAAGGGTATCATGAAGATTTAATTCTTTCAGTTATCTCCTTTTCTCTAGCTCTGACTCCTGTCTCTTTTTTCTGGGGGTTTTATATATTTGTAACTTGTTCATTTGAACCGGGCCGGGGCGGGAGGTTGGGGGGAGGGGGGGGGAGTGGGTCGCGGAGATTTGACTAGCAAAACTTTGCCATTTTGTACCTAGAGTGTGCAGATTTGGACCTTTGAGCACACATTTTTTCTTATTGTTTAGATCTATGGTGGCATATATAACTGTATAAACATTTTTCTACGTTTTGTATCTGCTCACCATTTTCTGACTTTTCATAAATAAGATGCCCTGTTCAATGCGTTTATCTTGGTTTTGTCTGTTAGTTTATCTCTGCCTTTCCATTTGTATTTGCAGCCTTGATTTATGTGTCTAGGGCTTGTTGATCCCTTAAAGCAACCTCTGATCTTCTGTGATGTAGCTGTGTCTATTTGTCTCATCGACTATTAAATCCCGTGTAGTTAGTCTCGTGCAAATAGAAAGACCTTGATTGGTGCATCCCCTCTTAAAATAGGTATTCATTTACGGTTCTTCTTTCTCCCTTTTCTTGCAAGGTGTATTCAAGAGCTCATTAAAAATCCAACAAAGAGCTGGCTTCTAAAATCCAAGAGGTTGTCCTGTGAACTGTGTCCCACATTTGTAGGCTTCCCGTGATTGGTGGTCACATGAGCACAGATTTGCATGAGAGTGCAAATTTGAATATCAGCATGCTTTATCTTTGATCTTTAAGATCTGTAATGAGGCACTTTCTTGATGGTCCAATTTGATTAATGATCAGCCTTTATTTACAATTTGTGTGACTTCTGTTATCTGAGTGAACATGTGACAGGTTTTGTTTTGTTATAGGCTCTTTTTCGTACTTAAAATACTCATGAGAAAAGTGAATGACATGTCCCTATATGTACGAATGTAGAGGGAAAACGATGGTCCTGCTCAGGATATGTTCTAATTTAAAAAGTGTCACTTGTTTGAATGTTGCTTTAACATGAAAAAAATAAGGCAGATGCACACTTGGGTGTCTTCCGCAAGGCTTCTATTTCAAGTTGGAGTTAAATGCATGGTGCTATGGCATGGTCAGAATGAATATGCAAACAATTCTTAATGCTTTATAATAAGGTAAGTAATGGCTATACCATTTGGAATGCTACCAATTTCAGAACAAATGTCTCCACTTTCTGGCCGATGGTAGGGTTTTGTGTTCAATATTTCATTGGATGTGCCCCTGGCATGTCTTTTGTGGCAACAAAACATCTTAATTACTGTCATCAATAATCAAATTATGGATAAATCGATCTTTAAGACTTTAAATGATCAAAAGGATTTTTTTTTTAGTACTTTACATGTTTGCAGGAGTTGGAGAGATGCAATTTTGAGTTTGATTTTGCACTATTTTGATGCTTAATTTTTCTAGTGCTTTCTCATTTATGATTGTTAAATGCCCACTTCATTATTTTTATGCATAATTTTATTGCCATTCAACATTTTGGTTTTTGGCTTAGTATCTTTGTTTCCTGCTATTAAATTAGGTAGGATTTTATCCAATTGGGTATAAACAACTCTCTTTAATTTTCCATGGTGAGTCTTGGTGGAGTTAGGGCGTGGTTCACTGTTTATGCTTCCACAGCAGTATCGTGCCATGAAAGATTCCAGAAGCTTTACCTTATCATGGAATGTTTTTGACAGCCTCAGGTTTGTTAGCAAGGTTTGACTTAGGAAAGTATTTTAATTGACTGTTGCCTTACTGGGTGTAGCATACAATTTTTATTTCATTTTGATTGTATCTTTGATTGCCTTGGTGTTGATTGGGCTTTGGGCCTGTGGGTTGCCTGGGGACAGTTGTCCATGTAGTAGCATACGAGTATATTGGTTGTGTGGGTGGCCTAGAGGGATTTAATGCTGGATCTAGCAGCTGTATGCTTTTTTTTTGACATGAGGAACTCTTCCAACTCCTTATTCTGCTACTTGATTTTTGAAAGCCCAGGGTCAATTTATGCCTTGTTCAGCTTGGCATACCCTACACCTCTTAGTTTTGTTGTGAGCGTTGGACAGTAGCAAAAGATCTTGAATTGCTTTGGTAACTTTATTTTTTGTTGGAATCTTGCTAATGGTTTTGAGAAGATCTTTTCTGAGCCATATATCTGGCTGTACTCGAGTAGCAAGATCTGCTTCAAACATTCACAATTCTTCCATGAATATTTTGTTTTTCATCATTACACATTGCTTTGCGTCTGCATTGCCAAAGGATGGAGATTCCTGTTAGATGGATTGTATCAAATTAATTATTTAAAATTTATGCAACTTGTCCAATTTAACGGAAAATGTGTGTAGTTTGCACACCTTTGTATTATTGATATGGCCTTTTTGTTGAAATGCTTGTATTCTGCAGAACTTGAGTATTGCTATTGTTTTTGATTGGTGCAGAATAACTTGGAGGATGTGTACAGTCTTCTTCGCTTTCTTCGGGTTGAGCCATGGAGTAATTGGGGATGGTATATTTAATTTCCTGGTCCCTTTTTCCCTTACTAACTTGATGAAACATTACTGTTCTATTTGGTCAAAGATGATCTTGCATATACTCATTTTGGTTTATACTTGTGGAGCTCCTTTGATTGTGTTTTGAGTTTTTGCATTTATAAATGAATAAATTTTCTAGGGGTTCATTTCTTCAAGGATTTGGTATTTGCATAAACTTGTGATCAAAATGATATGGCAGCCTCAAAAGAATAAATAACTTGGATTATGTGTATCTTTTGCTTCTGCTTTCCATTCATATATTTTATAAAGAAACATTAGAAATTTGCTTATGCATATTATGGTGATGGGTGCTACTTATGCTTGCAATGCTTTAGAAGGCTAATAATTAGAAATGGAGTGTTTGTTTGATGATATTTCTAAGTATTGTAGCCAATAAGTGGATATGATATAAATTTTGTGTGCACATAATTCAATCTTGGTGTAGCTAGTGGCTTTCTTTTGTTTGGATGGTTGACTAATTTGCAATGACATCAAAACAATTACAATCTTCTTTCTTTTGATATGCATTTCTAGTTGTACTGTCTATTTAAATTTATTTTATTTTCTTCCCTTTTCTACGCATCAACCTGAGTAAACCAACCAATATGTCATCTATTTGTATTCAAACAATTGCCTTACAGCTTTAGAGCACACTCGAGGTATCATGTTTTGGCATGCAAAATATTGTGTTCCACTTGATAGCTGCCAATAAGATTGTGTTGTGTTTTATACAGCTACAAGGCTGCAGTACAAGTCACAGAGCTAACAGAAAACAGAAAAATGCAACACAAACACATGAAGACATGAACAATATAACACAGCATATATCCTGGGAAAACCCTCCTTCTGAGGGAGAAAAACCCAGCCACAAATATGTCTCTTGTATATTGAAAGAAATCAGCTTACAAGTCTCAGCTAGACCTCAGCTTACAATTCTCAGCATCTCTCTTAGATTCCAATGAATCAGCTTACAATTCTCAGCACCTCTCCTAGATGCCAATATATAGAAAACATGTGATTTCTCCTTGATATCAATCTGCTCTTCAAAGGATAATAACCTGCTGCAAAATAATCTAACTTCTTCTTGAAGAGGTGACTTGATTTTATAGGCAAAATAAGTTCCAAACAAGTCGTCATCTCCTCCTAAATATAGGCAGATAACAGTTACACATGCAACCACAAGAAGACACACAAGGTGGCATTTCATTTTCTTATTTAAGGAGGAGTTACGAATGCAGTTCATGAGTCTATTTAAGGAATACAAATAGAGATTCTCATGTATGTTAGTATGCAGATTCTCCTGCATATCAGTTACTCCTTGCATGTAGACTTGCTTGAATGAGACAAATTATGAGGTCGGCCAGCTGACATATCAGATTATTTAAGGAAGATTCTTCTGACACAAGAAGATACCTCCTGCTGCTACCAAAACATTAACACTCCCTCTTAGCTAGGGAGGTATCTTTTCAGATATCCATGTCATCAAAGCATATGTGCACAAGTGTCCATCACGAAATCACTCAATGTGATGTTGTCATCTTATCATGATGTCCACCATGGCTACTCCAAGAGAATGGAACAAGGACTTTCACCTCAAATTTATCTCGCAGAGAAAGATGCACTAACAAGGGCTTACACTTCAAATTTCTCTCGCAAAGAAAGATGCACTAACAAGGGCTTACACCTCAAATTTCTCTCGCAGAGAAAGATGCAATAACAAGGGCTTGCACCTCAAATCTCTCTCGCAGAGAGAAATGCATTAACAAGGGCTTGCACCTCAAATCTCGCTCACAAAGAGAAATGAATTAACAAGGGCTTGCACCTCAAATTCCTCTGTCTCAGAGGAAAATGCATTAACAGAGATCTTCATGATGATGTGACTCCTTCTGAAGCTTCAAGTACTAGCATTAACCTTCTGACCTCGTCATCCAAGGTTGCTTCTGATGAATTGTTAGACTCCCTCTGAATGTAAATTCCTTCTCTTCGAAGAAATTGATCTCAAAAACAACCTGAATAGGTTCTTCCTCTTCAAGAGATGTCTTCAACCACCAACTCAGTCCCATGGCTGTAAGCTATGACTCCATGCTTGATCATTTCTTCAATCGGCATGACTTTCTTACAGGATGCCTCAAGCTCTTCTTCTCTAGGCAATCACTCATCACCCTCTTGCTCCTCGATCCGTCCTGGAAGCATTTAGAGAGAGATTACTAATAGTTTAAACTATCCAGAAGAAATATCAAAGCTAGAAGCATACAAGATTCACTATCCATTGATGTAGCATGAATTAATAACTACATAAATAATTCATTCAAGGTACAAGTATAAGATACTTATCTCTTTATGTTGGTACACCAATGAGCTAGACTTGTAGCTGTCACTCATCTTCACCACCTTCACTCGATCTCACCCTCATGGAAAGTGGGAATATGAAACGACTGTTTATCAAAGATTGAAGACTCCATTTAAATCTTGAGATCACATTATGAATCAACGCACCCAAACTCATGTGATGAAAGAGTTTAAGTAATTAAAAGAGTGAAAAATCATCATGACTTCCTTCCATAAATGTGGCCTTTCGCTTCCCAAGCTTGTAAACAGAGATTGCAGCTCCAAGAAACTCCTTATACACATCACACTTAATTAGAGTTCTGAATAAATTTTAGTCTTCTACAGAAAAAGATACAGTAGCCAATTAATGCTAGCCTTCAAGAGGCACTCCTCGAGAGTTCTTTAGAAAAGACATACACCCATGAATTCCAAAGGGCTTCACACATCGTGGATGGCAACAAAATAGATTATATATAACACCCTCATTAGCTCAGAGAATTTCTTGACATCCAAAACTCAAAACAAGCAATATAATAGTATCTAGAAAGTCACGACTTCACATCAAGTGAAACTAGCCCAAAAGTTACTCACACTTCCATACTACCCATGCCTAAAGAGGTGTCAATAAATATATAACAATCTCATATCAGTTTTAAGAAAACATGACTGCCACGCATCAAGACCCCTTTGAACAGCAACAAGACATTCACCCGCACTGCAGAAGATAAGTCAACACAAAATAGCATTGACTCCATCACTTTCTTTCCATGGCACTTGCACACACAGACTCAACAGCTTTTCCCATGCCTTCTAATCATGTCTAAGATTTACAAACTCAAAAAGCCTTCAAAACTCCATTGTGCCACAAGAGACTGTGTTCTTGTTAGACCAAATCTGATCGGATCTTTTCGTAGACCCGCTCTGATACCATGTTAAATTATGAACCAAAAATAAGAGCTAACAGAAAACATAAAAATGCAACACAAACACATGAAGACATGAACAATATAACACAACATATATCCTGGGAAAACCCTCCTTCTGAAGGAGAAAAACCCAGCCACAAATATGTCTCTTGTATATTGAAAGAAATTAGCTTACAAGTCTCAGCACCTCTCCTAGATGCCAATGAATCAGCTTACAATTCTCAGCACCTCTCCTAGATGCCAATATACAAAAAACCTGTGATTTCTCCTTGATATCAATCTGCTCTTCAAAGGATAATAACCTGCTGCAAAATAATCTAACTTCTTCTTGAAGAGGTGACTTGATTTTATAGGCAAAATAAGTTCCAAACAAGTCGTCATCTCCTCCTAAATATAGGCATATAACAGTTACACATGCAGCCACAAGAAGACACACAAGGTGGCATTTCATTTTCTTATTTAAGGAGGAGTTACGAATGCAGTTCATGAGTCTATTTAAGGAATACAAACAAAGATTCTCATGCATGTCAGTATACAGATTCTCCTGCATGTCAGTTACTACTTGCATGTAGACTTTCTTGAATGAGACAAATTATGAGGTCGGCCAGCTGACATATCAGATTATTTAAGGAAGATTCTTCTGACACAAGAAGATACCTCCTGCTGCTACCAAAACATTAACAAAAGAAATCCGTCTTTGTTCGTTGACGATTGTAAGAGGTTCCATAACTTGTTGGAACTCAACAAGGTTTTCTTAACCTTGTCAACACCTAACATCTCTTTTCAAACCTCTTTGTTGTTTTAAAAGGAAATGCTAGGCTTTGAAGTTTTTGGTGAATGGAGGAGATTTTAGAACTTGCATCGACTCTCGACAAGGTTCTCCTGACCTTGTTGAAGCCTGATGGGGTTTTTAGAACCATTTGATTGTGAAGTAAGTAGGCAAGTTTTGAGGGAATGCTAGTGTTTGTATGTGGTTTCGGAACCTGTGTTGGCTCCCAACAAAGTTTCCATAACCTTGTCAAAGCTCGATAGTATTTTTTGAACTTTTTGAAAGGCAAGGAAGATGGTGTGCTCATTGGTTTGGTGGAGTTTTGATGTGATTTTCTAACCACTTCTGGTTCTTGACGTTGGTTTTGTTGCCACTTTGTTTTGTTGATGGTCAAAGTAGTGAAAAGAAGATGAAAGAGAGACCAAGTGTTGTGGGTGTTGGCAAGTTGAACAGGTTTCAAAACCTTAGTCAACTTAGACAAGGTTCGCACAACCTTGTTGGTGTTTGACGAGGTTTCAAAATGTAGTTTTGGGGCCAACGCCAAGTGCTGATACAAATAGAAATGGATAGGGGAGGGCTTGTAGCATTCATTAGGGTTTTGGATTTGGCCTATAGTGTCGAAAAACACTCAAAGGAACAAAGAACAAATGCAGATGCTTGTGATAAAGGAAACAATTTTTAGAATTGTTTTTGGCACCAAGTGAAACAATGCTATACATGTTCTTCCCACCTACTTGCCTTAATGGTGATATCATTTGAATGTTATTGTTGTCATTGTAGATGGTTGCGCATCCACCCAAAATCAATGCTCAACCTACCAAAAGTTATTGTTGAGGCTACTTTCAATCTAGGATGCCCATTTTGGGTGGGAATATTCTTCAAGTTGTGGATATTTGTGGTGCTACAATGTATCAATTAAGGTTTTGGCCCTTCCAAGTATATTGCTGGAGTTTAGACTTTTGGTAATCATTGGACAATATTGGGGCACATACAAAGCAAAACAATAACTCAGAAAAAGTGTTGCATAGACAGATTTTGTTCTCAATTCAGCCACAAGAAGGTAGAGACATTGTTAGATCAATATAGACATTATTATTAGGTCATTGTTCAATTTTATTTTTCCATGAATGTATGAACTTGTTCAGAAATATGCTTCTTTTATGAGATATTTTCCCAACACTTATGCTGCTGCGAATGTAAGCACTCTTTGATGAATGTGACAAGATTCTAAAACTATTACATTGTTTGTAATAGATCAATGTATGTTTAAATATGAATTTGTGCATTTCATTGGTGGATTACTAAGTATGTGAAGCTAAATAGTAATATATATTGGTTCATTCAAATGCTTAGATCGACTGTTGTTTGGCACTTTCCCTTGCACTCACTTCCTTGTTAATCGTGACTCTATTGTCCTAGGATTGACACCAATCTCGCATGTAATTGTTCTAGTCACCAAAATCACTCATTAAATGAAAAAATCATTAAACATTACTTTATTTTGGTTTTATGTAGTTCATGATATCACGATACAAGAAATAACTATTGTTGAAAACTTTGTGAATCATGCATCTCCCTTCACACCTTGCACTCATTGCAACGGTGTTCAATTGGCTATATAGAGGTAGTAGGGTCACTAGTTGCTCATATACTTAGCGACAAATCTTTGGAGCCATATCAATAATATATGAGTTTAAGTCGAGCTTGAAATGTAGGAGAGAGAACCTACTCTCGTCAAGTTGGCCTTGAACCCTCCATAGCTTTGTCAATGAATTGATTTCACTTGCTAGATGACAACCCTAGCCTTGTGAGTGAAGTTTGTTCTAGGAAGTGGAGCGACGATTTTGGGATTCAACATGGTTTATTTTATAAACTATTTCATCATATAATTAGCTTGAAGATTAGAGAGTTGCAAGAATGCTATAGGGGTCGAGTTGCAGAGTTGTGATGAGAAAAGAACCTTTGTTGTTAATCTCTTCTTCTATTGCTGCCAATTTTTTTAGGAAGTTCATAACTTCTTGTTTCCTATCAAGTTCTTGATAAGACAATATGTGAAAAGGTTAGGCTTGTGATTATATTCTTTAAACTGTTGTCATTATTTTATTGTTCTCATGACCATTTAGTTCACATGCATAGTTAATAGGAAGATCCACTATAGGTGCTCTGATTGCCATTACCTTTCACTAGAGTCATTATTTTATTGTTCCCATGACCTTATTCCGATACCCACAGTTTTTGGTGAGTACTCTTCTTATGCCAAGAGGTATAACTACAATGGTAGTAAGTGGGTTGTAATGGCATGAGTGTGTTCACAAAAACCCCTTTTATGCTGACATAAAAAAGAGTTAAATGTATAGTTGGTGGTTGACAAAACTCAAAATATAAAAAGGACAATCACCCTTTAAAAGTAATAATATTATTGGTAATTAAATTATAATTATAGTATTTAACTATACATGTAGGCTATTTAAATATTTAAAGTATATCTTTATAGATATTATAACTATAATTTATAATATTTTTTTTCTGGTAAAGTGAGGGAATCTATTGGGGCCCTCTCCTATGGCCCAAACATTGAAAAAGTAAGAGAGTAAACATTCTCATTACAACTTAAACATCTTTGCTATGAATTACAACAAACTTCTTTTGAGATAAAATGACCAAAGCGAGAAATTGAGACTCCCAAATCTCTTTAAAGGAGGAAAATGAACTAATTGGGCGAAGAACTACCTCCTTCCTGTTTTGGAGAGGAGAGCCTCAATAGTCCATTGAGAGCCCAAACCAATAGACTCCTTTGCTTCTAAATGAAGATGCTCAACTTCTGTGTTTCTACCCCTTTGCTTTTTTGTTGGAGTGGAGAGAGCATCTAGAGATAGAAGAGGGGAGCCAACACCTTTCACCAACACAGTAATGTCATTAGGAGAAAATTCAATTTTTGGCAATATCTTCCCTTCTTCAATTCCTTCATTCTGAGTCAAAACCTTGGAGTCCTTGTCATGGAGAAACTTTTCAATAGAAAACTGATTTCTGTTGTCAACCTCCTCCCTTATGTTTTGTTCTAAGATAGTTCCCATGTTTTCTTTTTGGCCCTCAATTTGCTTTTGTCTTAAGACTCTTGAATTGTGAAATATTGAGAATTTCTCTAGAGGACAAAAGATCATCCTAGAAATTGTAAAAATATAGTAAATCAGAGACCTATGCTTCCTCCTCATTTGACTAGAACCTCTCACTATCAACCTTTCTAATTTGGGAAACCACAATCGCACTAACCTCCATGTTGTCCTTTGGTGAACAAGGAGAAGGAATTCGGGCAACCTTGGCTTGATCAACCATGAACTAACCATGGCTTCCTTGAATGACATTAGAGTCCAACTTACCAATTTTTGGAATCCATTTTTGAAGATGAATAGTCTTGACAAAGGAAATCTTGGGAGAATTGTACTCAATCCTAAAATGTCTCATTTGATTACAATGAAAGTTGTGAAAATCCAACCTTTTATAATTTATAATATGTATCCATGCTACTTGTGCTGATCAAATATGGATGGAGTGTGAAAGGGGTTTGAAAAGACCAATCAAGACATAAACATTGACAAAGTGATTTTGCAAATCTTTTGAAAATGGATCAATCTTGATGAATTCTCCAACTTTTTCCACGAGAAGCTTCAATAGATTCACATTTTGCATAATGAGGGGGAGATTAAAAAATTTGATCCAAAAGGAGACTCATGAAAAAATCACTTTAGTTGGGTTAAAGCAAGGGTGCTAAAAGTATATGTAGACCTCACTTCTACTAAAAAGCCAAGGCGCATTTGTCCAAACAAACTCTCAATCCTCATGTGGATTGAAAGTTAATGACAAAGAGACATCTAGGGAGCAAAGATACAGATGGGTCAATGGCAAAGAGCCAAGATTTTTCCATCCATATGTAAATCTCCATTATAGATGGTCCTTGCCCATGAAGTGAAAAATTAGAGAGTTGCTAATGTGGTGTTCCACAATAGAGTCAATGTTTTGATTAGAGAGGTAGAGATTCATAATGGATTGAGAGAGAAACAATGATATCCCTCAATTAACAAGAATCATCTATCCTCACTATTTCTAAGCCCAAAACAAATTCTTGATTTTGTTAGAGTTCCTTAAAGGGTAGAGCTGAGGGGGATCAATCTCTTTGATTTGCCTCACACTAATTGTATTAACAGATAATGAAGAAACCCTCACTTGTGGGATCCATAAAATAGGAGTAAAAGAAGTGTTTGCCTTCAACAACTGGATTTTATAGAACTCTCCATATGTGTTGAAGGGGTTTGCAACATTCTTACACCTTAGGAAAATCTCTCTTTCAACCAACATGGACTTCTTTGTCAGAGTAGACCCAATTGCAGCTCCATCTTTGTAAAGTTTAAGTCACTCCTTCTGCCCATGTAGTGGACATAAGAAAACCCTTGCGAGGGGCACCTTTGGGGGCTAAAGCATTTGTGAAACAAAAGCAATTGATAGTACCCACTCACCATTTGTAGCCATTTTGCCATTTTGATTCACATGAGAATCCACACTCGTTGCTTCGCTCGTACTTGTTTTTGCACAATTTATTGCCATATTACTCATGAAATAAATCAATATAATATTACAATATGTTCCATTTTATAATTTATAATGATTAGTTAATTATAATATTAATATGAATTTTCTAATATTGGTTTATATATAGAAATTAATATATCTTTAATGAATTAACTACAAACTAGCATAGATATCCTAAATACATCTATCAAAAAGACGTCGTAGATATCAATCTCAAAGCACTTATCTAACCTATGTAACAAATTCAATGTAGGCGTGTCTTGATACTAATATCTCACAACATCTTTTAGTTAGACGAATTAAAGATATCTTTGCTACTAAATGATATATTCATACCTTTTTTCATATACTCACGTATCTTAATTTTATGGTACTGTAGTTCCTATTCTCTTATTGGCACCTCTACACCCACTTCTCTAGGTGAAAAAGTTCACTTTCATAGTTGAAGAGAATTACATTTATTTTCACATAATTCCAATGTTTTTTTGAGTTTTTGAGATGGGAGGACATGGGGAAGGGTTTTTTATGGGTGACAATTTTTTTCCAAAATTTTGGGGATGACAGGGGGATGGTTATATATACCTATTGGTGGGTCATTTATGTGAAATGAGGCTTTGACCTATTGATGAAGTGTTTATGCGACCACCTATGTTGAGAGGTGGGGATTACAAAATGTACAAAATTAATTAATACATACAAAATTGAGAAGACATTGCCATAATAAATTATAACAATTAGGCAATGCAAATTGTTGATTCATAAATCAAAATGTAATCATTTGTATATCAATATCATAGTAGTTGAAAATTGGAATCCATTACAAATGAGCTGAAAGCTCAAAGTACTAGCTAGAGTCTACAAGTGACAAGCATCAAAATGACAAAATGACATTGGCAAATAAGATATCCATAGCTGTTAGAGTCATCATCATTGATTGGATATTTAGGAAATTTCTCATTAGTGTAATTCTCAAAAAGAACTGTATCCTCATCTTATAATGTTCTCCCAATGCCATTCAATCCTATTTGCACATCTTGCTCCTTGTCAACTTCTTGTGGCATGTTAGGCTCCACATCTCATTGTGTCTTTGGGCTTTGTTTATACTTGGGTATTTTGCAATCAATGAAACACAAGGTACCATGCATTACAACAAAATTTTATGTTCTTGTAGAGGGAAGTTTGTTACACTTTAGAGAGTTGATAAAGCTATATGTGGACCAATTCCTCTCAATAATAGAGGAACTAGAAACTTATGAGAGAAGATGAATGTTAAGTGCGTGCATTGATCTTGGAGGTCTATATATTTGTTGCTTGGCCTAGCCAAATTGGGCATGCCAATCCTTGCCAAAGTTTTGTAGCCATATAGCCTTCATTTCCTTGTTCTTCTAATGGCTTCCATGTAGATCACTTGTGTGTTGGAAGGGTGGAGTGTCTACTAAGTTTCCTCAATGATGTGTTATGACAAATAGAGGGAAAATTGGCTTAAACATGGGCTACACTAAATTTTAGGGTTTGTGGTGAGCAACACCATAGTAATGATTAGGTCATTGACAATTGGGAGAAAATTTGGTTGGCTAGGAGACAAGGGCCTTTGTGCGCTAGGTTGCTATGTTTGGGCGGTAGTGCCAGGGGGCACTAGGGTCCTTTAGGGTACAATTTCCAAATCTCTAAGGATGGTTAGGGATGATTTTCTAGGCTCAGAGTACTCACATTATCATTCTATGATCATCAAAAAGGCTAGAAACACATAAAAGTGGTCCTAAAACATACTAGTGGAATGAACACCAAAATGGATACAAAAACATAAGGTGGGAATTGCAAAGTATACTAGGGGAATGAACACCAAAATGGATGCAAAAACATAAGGTGTGAATTGCAAAGTTGTAAGATTTGGCTATGGAGATGGTCAACCAAGATCAAGGAAATTCAATGAAATCATGAAGAGATCCAAAATGAGATAATAATTCTATTATGCCAAAGGATGCAAATATACAATGATTCTAGATTAGATTTGATTGCTCATATGAGAGCTACAAGTGGGTATATATAGGATACACCACCAAGAGATGTGAATGTACAACTAATGTGGGATAAAGGAGATGTATTCACATGTGTAGTACAAATCCACCAAACAAGGAAAGTACAAGTCATGTGCAAATGTAACTTGCCCAACTAGATACCCACCTAAGCAAACTTATCCTATCCTAGGTGCAATATGCAATAAAGTAGTTAAGTAAATGCAAGAAAACAATATGCACCAACAACTCCCCACTACAATAGCTTAGGTGGGTAGGAAAGATAGAAGGATGGGTCTTGGAAAATGTGTAGCCATGTTAGGTACCCATGTACAAAATGATAACCCTAGGAAGATGAGGAGGAGAAAAGCATGTAGGAGAGCCATCCCCTCATTGAAAGAGAGGAAAATAAGAAAAGAGATGCCATGCAGCCCCCCAAAATGTAGTCTCTTGTGTTGATGGTAGATTTTGAACATTGAGTGTTGAAGAGAACCCATGACCGCCAAACAACATTTTCCTCTTAGGAAGAAATAAACACAAAGGTGAATTCAAAATGTATGATGTATTTGGAAGTTGTTTAGTGTTGCCATGGTTGTTGAGTTGTGCCACAATTAAATCATAAGTCCTATGCCTAACTAAAGAATGCGACAATCCAAACCCTTATGGAAATGGGTGTAGAGCAAGATCTAAAGACAAAGTGGCAACAATTGTGATGGAATTGTCATAAAAGAGTATATGAATGTCCTCAAGGGTGTCCTCCAAATTTGCAAGAAGTGACTCACAAAACAAACTTGCAAGAATTGTCAAGTACTTAGCCCAAGAAGCCAAGAAGCTTTCTCTAAAAGTTGATGTATATGATCTTGTTGCAAAGAATCATTAGAGGCCATGGATTTAGCAATACTAGACTCGGTAGAAACAAGAAGAGATGGAATGTTAGCACGTCTATAGAACCTCAATCGGTGAAAGGACTTGAAGGTTCAAATCATAATCTAACCACTCATCGTGTACTCACATGTTTTTCTAAGCTCAAATTATTATAAGGGAAAACTTGTTGAGTTTTAGTCTAGTTTTGGTAAGTAAAGTGGTGAGTGCTCATTGAGTTTGTGTGAAAAACTTTTAATGCTTTGGGATTTTTTGGTAGATATGGGAAGATCATAGAAAGAGACAATGGGAAAAAATGTTTTTTTTAATCTTTGTAAGCCCTATTCACCCAAGGTAAAGAAGCACACTAGCATTTTAACATTGCCAATCAAATTGGAAGGAATTTATAGTGGATTCGAAGGGTTGCCCCTTGACCCCACTAGGGGCACTACTCCTTGACCCCAACTAGACTCATTTGATACATTTTGTAATTTTATTTTACATTATATATATAAGTATTTTTTAAGTTGAATTTTGTTGAGTCAGAAATTTTGTGGTTTTTTGAGTCTAAGTCGAGTTTGAGTATGCAAACAATGGTTCAAATGACCATATTTTATCTCCTCAAAAGTTTCCAGTCTAGATGCTTGAGTGTGAACATCAAATGCA
>VDFB02344574.1:0-13560 GCA_007258455.2 Sequoia sempervirens | reverse complement strand
TTGTCCCTATATTTTCATTTCATTTTTTATTTAACTTTTTATTCTCTGGTTTGCTTTAGTCATGGCGTTTATATTGAAATGGCAAATGTATTTATAAGTTGGCTTATGCTTAAGTCTTGCAAATGTCCAGTTGTAAGTTTCAAGGTTGATTTTCACCTCAAATGTTTTGTGGAGGTGAATTTTATAACCATGTCCATGCTGATGTTTTACTGTTATATCAAGTTTCAACACCAATATCAACAGATTCCTTGTCTTTGCCCATGTGACATCCACAGATTATTATTGCAGGGAACTCCTTTTCAATTCTCAACCTGAAGGATGTTTGATTTTCATATCATTATATAGTTGACATTTCAGCTAATGAAGCATACCCTTTACTTCATAGTTTGGATACCTTATAATAGCTGCCTAATTATGTATTGCATTGTAAAGTATATAATTTTTATATGCTTGTATGGACATTTTTTTAATTTTCTGTAATATTTGAGGGGCAATTCTTATCATTCTCTGAAACTTACCCACCATTTTCCTGTCCCCTACTCCAGGGGACTTGTCTATCTTGCCATAAAAGAGGCAAAAGTCAGTCATAAATGTTCCATAATTGTACAAAAACAAAGACATCATGCTTCTTAGGATTATCCCAAGTTCCCAACAGGGAGTTGGTTTGCTGCTTACGGTTTACCCTTGTCATTTCTAAATATGGAGCATGTAGTGTGCTGATGTCATTCTAGGGAGCACTGCATTTTGGGATGTTGGTATATCATCCTGTGTAGGGCAGTACTTGAGAGGTTGGCCCCTTAATGTGATCCTAGTCTGTGCTGTACTGAAGGAAATTGGCTTTTTGATATCCCAATGAGGCTTTAAAGTGTTGCTACAAGAATTGCCAGCTATGTAAGAACTAAGAACACCCCTTGATTTTTTTGTTTGTTTTCCAAATGATTTCCCAAGCAATAACTCAAGCAAAGACATAGATTATGCAGATATAAATGAACATAAGCATTGAAAGATTAACGTCATTAGAGACTTAGCCATTACTTTTCAAGATAAGATGATTTCATTCATTTTCAGAACTGCTGTTACAAATATGAGCACTCAAATCTGACTTCAATCATCTAAAGATTCTTCTTTATGCTTAGGCGCCTCCCTCAAGATGATTTGCAGCCTCAAACATACCCAGAAAACTAAACCATCACTCAATGACCTCCTCCTGTAACTGTATGGCCTGGCTAGGGAGGGGCAATTTGCATTTAAAATTCAAATTAGTATTTTTGCCTTCTAAAACACCTGCAACGGGGTCACCCAGGCCAGCAAATTCTCTGGTAAAGTACCCAAAACCACCTTGTCCACTGTTTGTTCTATATGAGCAAAAATGAAGGTACAGCCTGTGGTAGAAGTAGTGTGACCAGGCTTGGAATAATCTTCAAGCTATCAATTAAAACACTTCAAAATGCATCAAACACACCAAAATTTGCACTTCATAATACCTTGAATATCTTCATTACTGTAAACTCCAATCTGCAAACTTCATGCAAATCATAGAAGCAAAAATCCTTAAAAAATAGCATTTTTTGAGATTTTAAAAAAATCCTCAGGGTTGTTGATTTTTTCCCCGATTTTTTGCAGACCGTTGACTGGCAAAAAACATTGAAAATTGCGATTTAAATCGCAAAAAAATCGATATAAATCACCCTAACTTTCGCATTTAAAAACCCTATATTTGGCGCATTTTCTGCTATAAATGAGGGTCGTGATAAGTTAAGGGTGACCGCCATTGACTCTGCAGTCTGCTCTACATACACGCGCGGACAGGTTGCTTTCTGCTTTGAACTTTAAGATTGCAGTCTTGTCAATATGCCCTAAAATAAAGTAAACCACAGTAAAATAAAGCAAGGGATTCCTTATTAATCAAAATAAGCAATTCCAGCCATTTTCACTAGTCGTGCCTGTGTAAGGTGACCTTATAAATGGTTATAGCATTTACCACCTCCATGCCAAGAAAACTTCAAAAGCTAAGTTTGATGACCAAGTTAGTCAAAACTATACATATGAAACCTGCACAAAGAATGAGCAGTCTACACCAAATCAGTCCAAATTGTAAATAACTTTATTGTATTGTTTTAAGTTCATTATCTGTTTAGATGGTAGGTGATAGGCTTGACTCTATTGCCCTCAGATAAAACATTGATTGAATTTTTCCCAGAGATTTTGAAGTCCTCATATGGCCCAAGTTTGTACCAAGGTCCCCCAAAAAAACCATTTGTGGTACCTATACAAAAATCAATGATCATACTAGTTTGTCTCTCTTTATGTCATAGATTAATCATCATTTAAATGACAAGTCAAATCAATTATAGTCTTCCCCCTGTCAGGTTGCAGGTTTATCATGTTTTGGTCTAGTTTTTTAGCTCACTCTTGCAAAATGTCCAAGGTTGTACTATTCCAAAATGAAAAATGATGAGGTTTCTCATTGATGATGACTGCAGCAATGAAATGAAAGTATGTAAATGTCTAATACTAAATCTTTAACCTGCATAGCCTATAGGCACTTTAATTTACGTAGAGAATATTAAAAATAATTTCACTTCATGTTCAAAACTTGTAAAATAGCTCTTGAAGGATTTCAATCCCGCACCCATTTTTATGCCAAGCATGCAGATTATGTCTGTAATTCAAAGACATCATTTTGCAAGCTTGAAATTAGAGATAGTGCATTACCCTGAATTCAGACTCCATTCTTTGATTGCAAGCTTGCACAGCTTTAAAGAGTAGCTGCTTAAGATTTTAACCATTCTCTTGGAATGGTAATGCACTGTCTCTGATTTCAAGCTTGCACAGCTTTAAAGAGTATCTGCCTAAGATTTTAACCCTTAGCAAATCCTTTATTTTATCACACTTACTTTTTCATCCTCCACTTTATTTCATTCATGTCATTGCCTTCTCAAAGTTTTTGGTCACTTGTATCACTTATGACTCCTTCATACACTAACCTTTTCCACTTTCCTCAGATGTCATTTCTGCAAAGATTTTACATTACAATTGATTCCATATCTCACATATACACTACTCTATTGTATGAGGTGCTCCAACTGGTCTTTCATTCACAACCTAAGCAAGAAATAGATGCCTTTAAGCTCAACAAACATAAACTTGATAAACAACATGCAAGCTTTCTACAATTCATGGGTTAAAATCTCTATTTTATTTGCTCTCTATATCTCTATGCTATGGAAATGACCTTAAATTTCAAAACATGGTAGCATTTGTCTCTTTTTCTACAATTTTTTATATTTTTTTTTCAAATCCGATTTTTTCCTGATTTTTTCAAAAAATCCTGAACTTTTGGTTTGCTGATTTTTTCCTCAAACGATTTTTGCTGCTACGATGCAAACAATGGTGTTTCCTGAGGTAGGATCAATCCTAACCAGCTAGGGATTGTCTCTCAGATACGAAACCAGTAAATTGATGAGGGTTTCTGTCCTCTATCAAACCTTGGAAGAACTTTTCAGTTCACTCCAGCAGCATTTCGTTATGTGTGCAATTTTGAATGGATGAGATGAGAGCCGAAAACCCCAATATATAGAGTTTGGAGGGAAAAAGCCCCATTTAAAATTTAAAATATTTTATTTTTTCCCTCAAAGGCCCCTTTTTAATTTTAAAACATTTTAAAGTCCCAAACACATTTCCCTAGGTGTTCAACTTGGGGAAAATAACTTTTTAAACTTTATAATATTTAACACTAAAGTAATATTTAAACATTACTTTATGATTTTAGTGTAAATACTAAAATATTTTCAAACACTTTATGAAAAGCACCAACGAGGCATCCGAATTGGAAATTAATCGCACCAAGAAGCTACTGATGACAAGGGAAGATGTCAGGTGCCAAAACGGGCACTTACTAAAAAATAAAAATAGCAGTGTTCTTCAAGAAATGTGGAGAACAACCTAGATGGCCAAAAATGCAACAAATAACATCACCACCATCTTGAATACCAAAAAGAATGCCAACACACCATTGGACGTTGAGAAAAACCACCACTGAGCTCTCCAAGAACCTTGGAGTCCCCTAACCACCTCTAATTAGCCTTCATGAACTCTCGAATAGGCTAACTGATGCAATAGCTAACTAGGCTTGAAAAGAGGACATTACAAGCAACTTGGCAAACTCATTGAGTCTTGAGGTGATCTTGCACTGCTGAAGTATAGGGACTCATTTGAAATATTCCGAACCAATTTTTTTCAATTTTTTCAATAACAGATACAATGCAACACACATCCGTTAGGGTTAGCCCTTAAACCAAAGCGATGCGGAATTCAACTCTAACCAAGAATGCGCCGGATGACGACGAGCATATGGTCAGAGGATCTCAAAGCAAAGCTGAATAAAGAACTCTAACCAAGAATGCGCCGGATGACGACGAGCATATGGTCAGAGGATCCCTAACTTCTATTATGCTGAAAGTAAACTCAACACCCAGAATGTGCTTTCAAACCCGGAGTGGGAATGGAGCTACCATAGGGCGGAGATGTAAGATATTACAATGCAAATCAAAGTAAATAGGCGGCAAGCCAGCCTCTTCCACTTATCCAGCGGGTATTACAATGAAATAACAGAGAAGAAGTAAGATTGCTGACAGTACTACTGTTCAGCTTACAATAATTAGAGATTTGCCTGCCCAATACATAAAATAAGAAAGTCTAACCATGCTGCAATATAGTATAATGTCTCCTCAATGATCACAAAGACTTTCAACCCAAACCCAACTCAAAAGATAGACTTTACGCAAGCTGATATGACAGAACAGCAACTTAATATGCATAACCAGCAACCCTAGAATCCACTAAAATGCTCACAACTCACTCAATACTTGCCAGAATGACATGAGACTTGATGCAAATGAAAGCTAGGATGATGACAATGAAGACTAGACAAAGAAACAGCTAACAAATTGAAGTATTTTTTTTTCTAAACACTTGCCAGGCAAAACATAATGGAACAGCCTCAAGAAATGTTCTACCAACAAGATAAAATCCAAGACACCTCTAAAAAATCTGCAACTTGGCATAGAGGGGCGCCCAAGGCTAGCAAATGCATGGGTAAACTACCCAGAACCAAAATAAATTCGCCCAAAGACTTATGAGTATAAACTTCAATCTGCAATACAAAATCGGCAACTCCAGATTTTGATTAAAATGCAAGAAACTGAACTACAAATGCAAAAACACTTCTACAATGCAAAATCTCACTACAAATCTCACTCAACTACAATCTAACTCTCCACTAGTTGCTATCTTTCAAGCAAGAAGTCGAGCCAAGGCTAGGAGGCATTCATTCCTCGAAGCAATCCAGCACCATTTCGGCAGTATAACAATATTCCAGACATAAGATGCTGAAATGAAGAGAAGAGGTCTCCATTTATAAGCTCAACAAGGAATCTCCAGAAACTTCTTGAAAGTGCGCCCTAATTCCAATTTGAATTTGACTTCAATTTCCCTCCAAGCATAGGTGTCCCACTTTCAAAGCTAATTTTGACTTTTATTTAAAATTTATCTCCTCAACAAAGTTGGCGTACCTTTCTCCTTGTGCATTTTTGACTTTAGAAATATCAAAATAATTCCCCATGAGATGACCACCCTCAAAGTCCCCCTTTTTAAAACAACTTAAAGTTGTAACACTAGACCAAGGGGTCATAAGATGAAAATAAAACATTATTAATTTAAAATAACTTATCTCTCCAAAATGAGCACCTTAAAGCCAAAATCAATATTACCAACTAAATTGCCAGAAGAGGAAAGCTTGTTGAGCTGACGCTGACTGGACCACTACTAAAAATAGAATTTACTAAAAATAGTAAATTCGGAAAGTTGCTCGGATCAAAGTGCATGCAACACCATTGCGAAGCTTTCTGAAAACCCAGAAAGAATCCGCAATCCAAAATCCCCGACCCCAAGCTGTAGCCGTCATAACTTACTAAAAATAGTAAGTTCGAAAAAGTTGCTCGACATAGTTGCAAGTCATACCTCTGGGCTCTCTCAAAACCTGCATGGAATCCGTGAACCTAAAACAACCAAACTCCAAATGCTAAAACCTCGGGACCTCAAGAGAACTCCATCAAACAAACGGAAACCTAATTCCGGCTTAACGGACCAAACATCATTAATCGAATAGCTACCAATCAATCAAAAGTTATTAAAAACCTGACATTACAACCGGGCTTTTCCCAAAATTGTTTCGTCCTCTACAATACCACCACAACTCAAGAGTATAAAACTGATCAATACCCAAAACAAGTATGATCCCAAGTTCCCAAGTCTGCCCCTCATGAAGGATCTACCTTCCATGCCGATGCTGCACCACTCTGATCACATCAGTGAAAACATCATACCAATGCTGCACTAACCTTCCTTGTAACTCTAAGGTGTTACCATCCACGATACTCAAACTGAAAGATCTTAAAGGACTGAGATCAATATCATGCAATGCCTCAAGTCCAAGATGCCCAAAGCCAACAGTATCAACCATACCACTGTCAACCACAATTCTAAGCAAGAAGAAAGATAGGCTACTCAACTCAAAATCAATCTCCTCAGCATACCTCCACATGATAACAAACGAAGCCCTGATGGCAAAAGTGTCATCTTCAAATCTTCTTGCAAAGAGGGAAACAATCCTTTGCAAGAGCTCAACAAACTCATACTCACGTCTTCTCATGGAGCTACTATGCACCAACTGAATTATGCTGATACCCCCCTGAAGACTACAGAAAACTCTCATAGTTCCAACCTCATGAGTCTCAGAATGATGAATCAAAACAAGAGGTAGTTCGCTGTCCCGAACCAACAATGAGATAAAACTGTCAAAGTTAACATCACAAACCTCCATAAGATGAACTTCGAGAATAGGATAGGTGTGAAGGAACAAATAATATCTGCTATTCAAGGCTGAAGTCAGCGAAGTGCAATCTGATTTTAGTACTTCACAAAAGGAAAAACAGCAGCACCAATGGAATTGCCTAGCGTGAGTATATAAAATGAGCATTGAGTTGCAAGGTAGCACCTCCAAAGTGGCCGGAAAATACACTAGAGCAACCTCCAACTGAAAACTACCAGCTCTTAGACCGAAAGTGAAGAATCCACTCTCCTGAATGAAAGTAACTCCACATGTAAGATGGCTGGTCTGCCTCCAACCAGCAAACTCATGTCCCAAAATCTGCCCTTGTCTTGGCCAAGGATCAATGCCAAGAGCAACCAACTGTTCATCTTTCCAACCCATACTCAAAATTTCTCTCCAATCCATTTGTTGATGAACAAACGGAACCATCAAGTGGCTGGGAAAGAAGGGAACATCACCAACAAATCTGGAAATTTGATCCTTATCCCCCCAAAAGTTCTTCTTTCCACAAGCAATAGGCTCCATCAACCCATGTTGAGAATCCCAAACATGGACACCCAACTGAAAAATATTTTCAACACAATGCCAAGAAATCACAATGCATTCCCAAGTGCTAGTGAGAACCAGATGTATTCTCACGAAACTGGTGTCCCCCTGAACCTCAACCATGAAAGCTTCAATCACGTTGGAGTATGAAACATAAAATGACTTCAGATTCAACTCCCAAAACTGACTAGTATGAGCCCAAACATCATTCCACCCAAGGGAGGGATTATCAAGAATGTAACCACCAAGTTCTGGTCCACTTTTCTCCCATACCTCTTGAGTAGTAGGTCTGAAATCATCACTCCTTGCTGCTGTAATGAAGTTACCAGCAGCTACCACAACTTGTCTCATCAACATCTTGATGTCATAGATGTTGAAATTACCTCGCTTCGACACCTCCCATATGGAATCTTCACCCTTGAGCCCACTTATGCATTCATTACTAATCAACAGACGTGGCACTTCCTTATGGAGTGATATCAAAGCATCCAAGCACTGGAAACCATGCTCAGTCTCATTCTCCGTTTCATCTTCCATCTCATAGAGAAGATTATCATAACTTTCCTCATCACCCTCTTCAAAGAGAGGATTGTCAAAAACTTGAAAGTTATTCCATCCATCTTGTTGATCCAAATCTGTACTTGTAACTTCAGTCCTTCTTGTGAGACCTTCTAGGTCAAACTCCTCTCGAAGACTATCAAGCTCACCAATTACTTGCTTGATTTCTTCGGCTCTATGTGCATTCTCTTGCTCTGTGAAAAATTTGAAATCAGCAAACTGATTTTCTACCTCCATTAATGCCATTTGAGTTTCTTCTAGTGTAGCTCTTGTTGATCCAAGCTCCAGAGAAAGTTCATCAATCTTCCTCACTCTATCTTGAGAAGCACAAATGGTCTTCTTTGCAACTTCAATGGCGTAATCACGATCTTCAACCAAGTGCATGTACTCGGACTTCAAGGTTACCAAAGAGTTTCTGATAAGTTGCAGATTGGGAAGAGCAACTTCATCTTTCACTCCTCTTTGTCTCTCTTCAAGCTGAGCCTTCCAGTACAATTCTTCAACCAAGCTATGTGTGTGATCAAACAGGGATAGAGCTTGCACTTCCTTGTCAACGGACACCTTGAATTGTCTGTCCCAATCATGAGAATTCAAAGATGATGAACTGCTGATAGGCTGCAACTGAAAATCAGAACCTTGTCCCTTGTCTTTGCTGCCTTCATTGCTGCTCCAACATTCATGAACTTCACCATTGACTAGTGGAGAATGCTCATTGTCAAAAAAAGCATCATACTTCACAGATTCTTTGACCCCAAGTTTGCAATCAGCTTCAAGCATTGGAAAATCATATTTGTGTTTAGTAACACCTTCAAACTCTACATCTTCAAGAGCCACTTGGTCTTCTAGCTCTTCATCCACCTTACCGTCTTCTTGATCAAAGGCTATGGCAGCCCCTAACCCGAACGAAGAATCATCGAATGTTGTTCTGAAAGTTTTAGAAAAAACAACATCCTCCTTGGTGGCTGCAACTGACTCGAAAGGATCACCATGGAACTTTTCAGAGCAAGCTTCTTCATCAAAGACAACTTTTCCTTCTGTGCCCTCCTTATAGCTTGCGATGCAAACGAAACTTTGGTCTTCATCAGGATCAAAGGGAAACTCGTCCCACAAAGGTTCTCTTTCATACCTTGGTGCCAACACACCCGGATCCCAAATGCTAGTAGGTTGATTAAGACGATCAACAGGAAAAAACTTATCATGCTCCCTTTGTAGTGATGACTCTTTGAATAAGTCAAGTCCCAAATCACTCAAACTGATATCGTCAAAAACATTTTTCACCGAAGACCAAGTTTGTTGCTCAAACCCAAAGTCACCATCATAATGAAGTGAAGAATCTTCATTGCTTGCTGTTTTGAAAACTTCACCGTCATTATCTTCACCATGAGGAAGTATGTCATTGATTTCTTCATGTGGAACTTCTTGAAAAGTTGGGGCAGCAACATGAAGAGAATCCTTCTTTACCAAATCTTCAATATGACCTTGTATGGACTCTTTGGAATTATCTCTATCATCAGGATCACTAAATATTCCTGCATCTTGCTCAGACTTCTCCAAATGTGGATTCAATTTCTCTTCACATTGATTAAATAATTCCTTGATCAGCATAGCAGCAATAGGAGAATCCTTTTCTTCACACTCATATGTGTCCAAGAGGAGAGATTGGACATTTGGTGGAATTTCATCTGACTCATTAATGGTGAGAATAAGGATTTTCTTCACAGCTGCAATAACATCCTCTTCTTGCTCACTCCAAGTGGATATGAAGAGGTAATGGAACAAGTGATAAATCTGATCATGCATTTCCAAGGCGAATAGCAAGTTACTTACCTAGAGATCTGAAAATGTCTTTAAGATAGCAACCTTTCTAGCAAATAGATTGCTTCCAGTTTCATCAAGATCTTGGAAACTTTCTACAATCATATTCAGAATGATTTTCATGGTTTCATCATCATAGGGTGTCATGGGAACCATCATTCTCATTAACTCCATGAAGCAAGAAGAAATCAGCAGCTTGATTTCTTCATTTGGATGTCCCAGCCAATAGGGCTGAACTAAAAGGTGAACTACAGGTGACAATGCCAATTGCATCCATTCAGAAGGTGACTGCTCCACCTGTCTCAAACATTGTTCCAATATTTGAAGATTATTCTTTTCATCTTCCATTGACTTACATTCTTTGCCAAGTCTTTTTCCGGTCTCAAAAAGTGTTTGTTCCAGCTTAATCTCTTCTCTGTTGGCCATGTTTAACTGCCACTTCTAAACTGAGCTGAACTGTGTTCTGACCTCTGGTGCCACTGATTTCTCTATCATTCCACTGTCAACTAAACCTTGTTGGGAACAGGATGGCAGGATCTTGGCTCTGATACCACTGAAATATTCCAAGCCAAATTTTTTCAATTTCCAATTACAATGAGCAATGCAACACACATCCGTTAGGGTTAGCACTTAAACCAAAACGATGCGGAATTCAACTCTAACCAAGAATGCGCCGGATGACGACGAGCATATGGTCAGAGGATCTCAAAGCAATGTTGAATAAAGAACTCTAACCAAGAATGCGTCGGATGACAATGAGCATATGGTCAGAGGATCCCTATCTTCTATTATGCTGAAAGTAAACTCAACACCCAGAATGTGCTTTCAAACTCGGAGTGGGAATGGAACTACCATAGGGCGGAGATGTAAGATATTACAATGCAAATCAAAGTAAATAGGCAGCAAGCCAGCCTCTTCCACTTATCCAGCGGGTATTACAATGAAATAACAGAGAAGAAGATTGTTGACAGTACTACTGTTCAGCTTACAATAATTAGAGATTTTCCTGCCAAATACATAGAATAAGAAAGTCTAACCATGCTGCAATATAGTATAATGTCTCCTCAATGATCACAAAGACTTTCAACCCAAACCCAACTCAAAAGATAGACTTTACGCAAGCTGATATGACAGAACAGCAACTTAATATGCATAACCAGCAACCCTAGAATCCACTAAAATGCTCACAACTCACTCAATACTTGCCAGAATGACATGAGACTTGATGCAAACGAAAGCTAGGATGATGACAATGAAGACTAGACAAAGAAACAGCTAACAAATTGAAGTATTTTTTTTTCTAAACACTTGCCAGGCAAAATAGAATGGTACAGCCTCAAGAAATGTTCTACCAACAAGATAAAATCCAAGACACCTCTAAAAAATCTGCAACTTGGCATAGAGGGGTGCCCAAGGCTAGCAAATGCATGGGTAAACTACCCAGAACCAAAATAAATTCGCCCAAAGACTTATGAGTATAAACTTCAATCTGCAATACAAAATCAACAACTCCAGATTTGATTAAAATGCAAGAAACTGAACTACAAATGCAAAACAACTTCTACAATGCAAAATCTCACTACAAATCTCACTCAACTACAATCTAACTCTCCACTAGTTGCTGTCTTTCAAGCAAGAAGTTGAGCCAAGGCTAGGAGGCATTCATTCCTCGAAGCAATCCAAATACCATTCCGGCAGCATAACTTTACTCAAGACATAAGATACTGAAATGAAGAGAAGAGGTCTCCATTTATAAGCTCAACAAGGAATCTCCAGAAACTTCTAGAAAGTGCGCCCTAATTCCAATTTGAATTTGACTTCAATTTCCCTCCAAGCATAGGCGTCCCACTTTCAAAGCTAATTTTGACTTTTATTTAAAATTTATCTCCTCAACAAAGTTGGCGTACCTTTCTCCTTGTGCATTTTTGACTTTAGAAATATCAAAATAATTCCCCATGAGATGACCACCCTCAAAGTCCCCCTTTTTAAAACAACTTAAAGTTGTAACACTAGACCAAGGGGTCATAAGATGAAAATGAAACATTATTAATTTAAAATAACTTCTCTCCAAAATGAGCACCTTAAAGCCAAAATCAATATTACCAACTGAACTGCCAAAAGAGAAAGGCTTGTTGAGCTAATGCTGACTGGACCACTGCTAAAAATAGAATTTACTAAAAATAGTAAATTCAAAAAGTTGCTCAGATCGGAATGCATGTGACACCATTATGGCTTCAAAACCGCAAAGAACTGCGAATCCAAAAATCCCCACCTAAGTCAGAAGTCAGCTATAACTTACGTGAATAGTAAGTCCCAAAGTTGCCCACGCAGCTTGCAAGTCATACCTTCCTCGCCGAAGCTCTCTCGAAAACCCATAAACTGTGATCCAAACACCCAAACTCCAACAGCAAAACCCTGAATCTTCAAGAGAACCCATCAAATAGTCGGAAACCCTACTTCTGCCACTGACTAGCCGACAACACACTGGGAATAGGCTACCAATCATTGAAAGGTGAAGGGCTAAAAACGGGGACATTACATCATTGCCGAAGTCTGGACAAGTTCCGACTAATTTTACAAAACATGCCAAGTCCCGATGCGCAGACTCAACCAGTGAAATCACTCTAAAAACATTAAAATAAAAATAAAATAAAAAACTAAAACCTTGTACCCTAAAACTACATACCCTAAAGCAAACTCATTGGAGGAAGTTGAAAAGCAGCTCAAATATTTAAATCATGATCCTCCATTTATGTGTCCAGAAGTAGAATACTTTGTGATTCTTAGTGTTATAAAGCAAAATACTTTACTGTCTAGATCATTTTGCTTTAGCTTTTGGTGGAAGGCATGATAGCATTCCAAGAGTTGTACCGTCTGCAAAGGATAGATAAAAGGGGATCAATACATGCTAAGTATCTTTTCCATTATACCATGTGGCAGTGCTTCCTCCCCATCACTTTCCATTATTTATTCAGCCATTTCCTTCCAGCACCTGAATTCCCAGAAGATAGTTCACAATACATAATATAGTACACAATGTCTCTTATATTGCAAGCTTCTTACCCATGGTTTTCAATAGTACCATGGTTTTCTATGGGTTTTACACATAGTTGCCAGGAGATCAGTACCGGTATTGGTACGGGAAACTGGTACCAGTACTTGTACGTTTATTTTTAAAAAACAGGAGACGGGGGTACTTGGAGACACCATTTTTTTAATATAATTTAATAATAATAAATTTGCTACATTAAAACTGAAAATATTATAAGATTGAACTTTCAAAACAAGAACACTGGTAAAGTTTGACATTAAATTTAAAGTTTGATCATTGGTGGGAATGGAGTGCTGCGGAACGGGGAGCGGGAATGGGCGCGGAAGCGTTGGTTTGAATTTTGAGGGCATTGAGGAGGATGAAGATGCAGATTCTGATGACGATGATGGTGGTTTGGTGGTCGTTGGAACTGTGTTTTCCCCTCTAGTGTGTTTGGTGTTGTGGTGGGGTGTGTTCTTTGTGGTCTGGCTGGTTCTTTCTTGTCAGTCTCTGGTGCTGCATGGTGCTCGTGAGCCTGTTGGGTCTGTGTTTGTGCTGAGGTTTTTCTTGTTGCTTCCTGGCTTCTTGGGTTTGGTGGCTCTTCCTGTTGTTGTGTCTCTGGTGGCGTTCTTGGTGGTTGTCCTGTTTGCTGTGGGGCTGATGTCTCTTTGCCCTTTGCTTTTCGTGTTTTGCTTTGAGGGATGCACACTCTTTTTCT
>VDFB02344573.1:0-15659 GCA_007258455.2 Sequoia sempervirens | reverse complement strand
AGTTTCGTAGCTGAGAGTTCCGTAACAAAGTTTTTGGAGCTATTATGTTTTCTCATGTTTGGATTTTCTCTGGAGGGTGGATTAGTCCTCTCCTTTGGGTTGTGTTCGGCCATGCTTGGCCATGTAAGTTGTCGATTTATTGTATTGTAAACTGCTTTTTGTGAAAGTTATTCTTTATGTTATCAAAAAAAAATTATCTTGTCTTCTTTTGGCTTTTACCCCTTCGGGTGGCATAGCGGGATACAATAATAGTATTGCAAAAGGAAATTGGGAAATTATGTGTAGGTCTCCTTGTTATGACAAGATTGAATATGGTGTTAGGAAGTTGATCTCAATTTTTTGGGGCAATTATACTTGTTCTTCATCAAATAAAAGAGGCGTTCTCAAACACATGATCAAGCCAAACGGTTATGAATTGCATACAAAACATTGGTTAGACATAATAGAGCATGAGATTTTTTGTGATGCAAATCCTCATATAAATATTGGGAAAACAATGTTTCAAATGTTAAGGCTACATTATGTGAAGGCAAACAAGGTTTTTGAATCTTTTTTTTTCGTTATCATATTAAATTTAATCTTTACTATCAAGTTTTTTGAAAGATAAAAGAAGAAAGAGATGGTTCTCAAAATGAACCTCCTAAATGGGTAAGTCAATTCATAGCATCCATCTTATGGGAGAAATTTGATGATGATGATGCAAATGGTCCAATGAAATGTATAAAAAGACTTAGTGAAACATGTGGAAATTTGGCTAAAATTCCTTTGCTAAATGAAGATACTGACATGACAAAGATGGTAAATTGCAAGAGTTACAAGTACATAAAGTTTGAAACAAAATTTGGGAAATAATGCACAAAGTTAGATTATGTAGAAGAGGAGGTACCTATTAGATCATTTATGGAAAAATTTCGTAAATTGATACAATTGTAAATATATCATGCAATTTTTTTCTGGGTGGTAAGCAAAACAATTTCAATTTTTAAGAGATACTTTCCCACTTAGAATAGTTTTACCAATAGTCAACTTTGCAAAATATTACTCTTTTACCCATCAAAAGGAGATTCAAACACGATATTACTATTCAAAGCAAGTCACTATTATGGTACATGTGTGTTATCAAAATGAACAATTAGATTTGGATGGTGTTGATAGTACATATGAGGAATAAGTCATTGATAAAGAATATCAATTTATATTAGTGGTGATAAAGAGCATGAAAAATATTTTATAGAACATTTATTTAAGAAGTGTTTTTGAAGATTTGGCACTTGAGAAGGGGTGTGAAAATTGAAAAGAATTTTGTATGGTCTAATGGGTGTGTGTCACAATTCAAAGCATCAAGGTTGTTTTATGCATTATGTAGATATCATCGACATGACAATATACCACATGTTTGGAGTTTCTTTGAGAATGGGCATGGAAAGGGTGGACATGATGGCACAAGAGCTTGCATCAAACATGCTCTAAGAAAACATCAAATGAATTGTGAGGGAGATCATATAAATGATGCACACAATGTTGTTGAATGGTATAAGAAAAACTTTGAATGTGAGGTTAACACATATTCAAGAAGGAACCCATGTTCAAATATATTGAAATGAGAGAGAAAAAATGAGATTGCTCTCGAATCAAAATTCAGTCATTCACATTACACTCCAAGTCAATTACACAGTATTGCCTTTATAAGGCCATTATCCTGTATGAAACTAATTATAGAAATATAACTACCAAAACCAAATTTATTTATTAAATTAACAATAGCATGTTAATTTATTTATTTAACTATTTTATTTAATTATTTTATATCATGTACTAAATTCTAACACCCCCTTAGTACTGACATAGAGAAAAAACTAGAAATTAGTACAAATATTCGTTAAGTTTGATGTGGAATTTCTGAGGGCGCATATCATCTGGATTCAAAAGAACTTCCTGAAGCGTGATTGCATGTTCTTGTTGGGTGTAAATTTCATAACAAAAAACTAAATTCCTTGTCATGAGCCTCAACAACAATTCTCTGGTGATTTGAAAGAACTCATGTCTTTCCTATGTTGAAGTTATACAAATTCCTTCTTTCTTCAATGGATGCACAAAGCCTAATCCAAGGCTCCAACTTTGGCATAGTGATGCTGGTAAAGATTGGGAGTTTGGTTTTATACCTTCCTTATCTATGCTCTCACAATTTGCATGCATTGTTTCCAAACTTTCATTTTGGTGTGGAATTGCAAAACAACATTTGAATGAAAATTGCTATCTCTGCTAAAGCTGCATTTTGGATATCACAAGCCATCATTTGTTACCTTTCTCCATGCCTTTTATAGCAACAATCGATAGACCACACCTTTTGCAGTGACACTTTGATATTCTTATATTGCTCCAATACCTGATGACTCCACAAATGCACAAGAATCAATGAATGTTCACAACAGGTTGCTCAATATACCTTCGGTTTATGTTGATACCGTAGAAATTAGAGATTAATGTTGATGTCGTAGAACTCTGCTATGAGTAGCGGCAAGAGTACAAGCAACTCCTGACAAATAGTCCAAGCTCTACCGATAATGATAATGTCGCCTCCAAGATAAATCTTTTGTCAATACAACTATATTAAGATAGCATCCACATAAATGATTGATAGTATAGAATACAAAATGATATTGGAAGTGACAAAATGATATCAGCATAGTGCAAACTTCTCCTCAATCTACACTCTTCTACAAAACTTTAGATTTTTTTTATTTTTCCAGATTTTGAATATGAACATGAACAAAATGGAGGAAAAACAATGGAAGGAGTGACCAAGATGGAAAGAGAGAAGAAAATGCAAATGAGTGATGAATGTCACAGATTTGCACGTGGTCTGACTACTCCTCTATTGACAAAATGCAAGAATGGTGGACAAACATCAATGGTTGTTACACCTGGTCTGCACTGCTTGGCCCTTGAATGAACCACTTTGGATGAAGACAAACGAATGGAAGGCAAAAGAGAGGTCAAGCAAACCTACTCTAATACCATATTGAAATGAGAGAGAAAAAATGAGATGGCTCTCGAATCAAAATTCAGCCATTCACATTACACTCCAAGTCAATTACACAGTATTGCCTTTATAAGGCCATTATCCTGTATGAAACTAATTATAGAAATATAACTACCAAAACCAAATTTATTTATTAAATTAACAATAGCATGTTAATTTATTTATTTAACTATTTTATTTAATTATTTTATATCATGTACTAAATTCTAACAAAATAGAGTGTTTTGGGAGATATCAGGTATGTAATATTGTTTGATTTTTTTTTACTTGTTTTTAAAATTTTAAGTTTAAATATTTATTTAATTTCATATTATATATAATTTTTGTAGATGTGGATAGAGGAACAATGCATGGATGCTAGAGGGTAGATAAAACAAGATCTTTGCATTGTGTGATGAGTACAAATATGCACACATGGAAATTGTGCACTAGGGATTACTCTTGTTTTTTTATGACTGCATTTTGGGAGATTATAATAATTGCAACAATCAACAACATGGATACATGTCGATGAATGGAATTTGGTGCCACTGGTTGTTATTGACACATACAAAAAAGATGAAGAAGAATGATTTGAAGACAATCCTTTTATTTCAATTGGTTATGACCACATTTCAGGATTGATTAAAAAATATATATCATGTAAAGATTGTAGTTCTTGATTTTTTTAATTTTAATATATGTTAATTCACACAAAATTTAATTATAATTTATTTATTAAATTTATTAGAATTAAAGATTCATTCAATTTTTTTACATTGAGCATTGTGGTGTAGGAGATATTTTTGTAGTCATAACATAGGCTAGAAACATAAAAGGTGTTAGTTATTATTTATTACGTTGCATAGAGGAGAGAATGAAGTTAACAAAACCAAAAGAAAGCAATGGAATGTTGTTTCCCACATGTTCAATTATAGTGCAAGGGACATATCTCAAACAAGTAAAAATTATTCAAAGTGGGATTCATTTTATTGATTATAATCCTGACAACATGGTGCATTAGTATAGCGACCTAGTAGTTGCTACCAACCTATCTCTTCATCAAGTTCCATGTGCATGTGGATGTCATAAGTGGAGACTAGATAGATATATCATCAGAGAATACTACATGTAATTTTTTAACCCCTATTCCTAGGTGTATTTACCCTTTGTATGACCCCATGTGCCTAGATGGAAAACATTTCTCCCAAGTGTTCCTATGAAACTAAAAAAAATAGGCTTTGGGATTTCTTCTCACCCTCAAGGGAAAATGACTTATAACAACATTGCCATTATATATAATATATTAAAAAAATTAAAATTAATTCATCTAATTATAACTAATGGGGCTTGTTATGTTCCTAGCCCAAATTTCCTCTAAAAAATTCTTAAAAAGGTTAAATCTAATTTTAACACTACAAATTGACAAAATTTTAACTAATGAGAGATTTTTTTGAGAAATAATTCCTAAAGTATTAGGTGCATATTAGTGATAAGGTAGTTTATAAATAGAATTAGACTTTTCAAGTAGCTATTGTAGAATTTTCCAAGCCTTCCAACCTCCCCTAGTCTCATTGTAGCTCTAGGACCTCCTAGCTTGCATTCATATTTATATTTCCATCAAAGTACTAAATTGAATAGTTTTGTGTCATTGTGTTATGAAATATATACACTACAAGTTCTCATATTTTTTATATTCATTTGTGTAAATAGTAGGCTTATTTTATATTGCACTTTTCATTATATCCTTTAGAACTCACCTTAGCTCCATTGAAGTCTAAGGCTTAATAGTTACATATTAATTGGGCTATATCTCAATTATTTTTAGTTTTACATGTTAGTTTTATGTTTTTGGGTCATCATTTATGTTCCTTTTATTCACTCTTTACCATTTTAAGAATACAAAAACCTAGTGTTAGTAAATCTTTCTCAACTTTTTCACATTTAATAATTTTAATTTTAAATTAGTTTTTCCAAATTCTTATCTTAGTCAAGTCTATCCATCCATTACAGTTTTACTTGAGTTTTAATTTCCAATTTTTATTTAGAATTTCTTGCATTCTAGTCATCAAAAGCCAATTTATTAATTTAAGTAGTTGTTTAAGTTGATTTAATCAACTTTTATAAATTATTATATACATCCAATTTAATTAAGATCTCACAAGGTTCAATACAATTTAGTTTCAAGTTTAAGTATTTAATGAATAAAATGATGATATATACACTTCTAGAGTTCTTTGTTGTACCATGCATACAATAATATAAAGTGTATGATTACTTAAATAATTATAAGATCAAAATCTAATCTACACACATTGTTTAATTCTTTAAACAAATAAAATCACTAAAAAATATAGTACGTATTGCATTAAATTACAGTGTATATAATCCTTTCTATGATTTACTACATGTCATCACATCATGTACATTTATGTTTAATCAAATCACAAGTGCATATAACACTTATATTGAATGATATATATATATATATAACCAAATCCTGCATCATATGTAGATATTGAGTTGAAACATAAGCATATTTATGCAAACTATGTTTGGATGATATCTCAAATATAAACATGTCTAGATCTCTAAAACATAAGTTCATAAACACAAATGTGAGATGATATCTCAAACATAAACACAAATGTCCATGATATAAACATGTCTAGTCTCTAAAACATAAACATAAAAATAATGTCCACATGCATGATTTATCTCAAACATAACATGTATCTAGATTTGTAAAACATAAACATGTATAAACTAGCTGGTCTACTTATCATGTCCACTCCTAGTCAAGTGACCATCCGAGCATGAATCCTGATTTGATAAATGCATCAAGCCCTTTGTACAAAAGTGTAATTACATTATAATATATATACACATTTGAACAAGTGGACTAAATGTATACATTATATGTACACATGCATACACATGCATATATATACACAAATCTATGAAAATTAACTCACTTGTCCACTGACATGGTCAAGTAAAGAATGCATGCATACATGATCTTCCCTCAAACTAGGAGTAACATGAACTACCTCCATCTACACATACATGCATGTAAAAAGGAAAATTAATATTTAAAATATAATTTATAAATATGTTACTTGACTACAAGTATAAATTTAACTTAAAAAAATTAAAAACTATATACATACTGGTGTCATACCAAGTATCTTGAATGTCAAGTGCATCTCTAAGTGATGATGGACTCTGCCTTGACTCATCTATAGTTCTACCCCTGATTAGCTCTACCAATGATGTGTGTAGTGGACTATGCAAGTGAGATGGAATCGAACCTAAAGAGAGCATCTCCATAAAACCTAGATCTCTCATAGCCTACTTGGGTGTATCACTAGATATTTGAGCACATGTAGTGGCATAATAATTGTTAGGTAGATGTGTTTGTGAAGCAGTGGCATAATGATCAATATGTGGTTCATGCACCTTATATATATAACCAAATCATTTATCATATGTAGATATCAAGTTGAAACATAAGCATATTTATACAAATTATGTTTGGATGATATCTCAAACATAAACATGTCTATGAAACATAAACATAAATATAAACACAAATTTCCATGATATAAACATGTCTAGTCTCTGAAACATAAACATAAAAATAATGTCCACATGCATGATCTATCTCAAACATAACATGTATCTAGATTTGTAAAAAATAAACATGTATAAACTAGTTGATCTAGTCATCATGTCCACCCTTAGTCAAGTGACCATCTGAGCATGAATCCTACTTTGATAAATGCATCAAGCCCTTTGCACAAAAGTGTAATTAAATTATAATATATATACACATTTGAACAAGTGGACTAAATGTATACATTATATTTACACACACATACACACGTGCATATATATATGAAAATCTATGAAAATTAACTCACTTGTTCACTGACATGGTCAAGTAAAGAATGCATGCATACATGATCTTCCCTCAAACTAGGAGTAACATGAACTACCTCCATCTACACATACATGCATGTAAAATGGAAAATTAATTTAAAATATAATTTATAAATTTGTTACTTGACTACAAGTATAAATTTAACTTTTAAAAAAAAAAATTATATACATACTGGTGTCATACTAGTATCTTGAATGTCAAGTGCATCTCTAGTGATGACGAACTCTGTCTTGACTCATCTATAGTTCTACTCTTGATCATCTCTACCAATGATGTGTGTAGTGGACTATGCAGGTGAGATGGAATTGAACCTGAAGAGAGCATCTCCATAAAACCTAGATCTCTCATAGCCTACTTGGGTATATCACTAGATGCTTGAGCACATGTAGTGGCATAATCATTGGTAGGTAGATGTGTTTGTGAAGCAGTGGCATAATGATCAATATGTGGTTCATGCACCTTATATATATATAACCAAAGCATGCATCATATGTAGATATTGAGTTGAAACATAAGCATATTTATACAAATGATGTTTAGATGATATCTCAAACATAAACATGTCTATGAAACATAAATGTAAACATAAACATAAATGTCCATGATATAAACATGTCTAGTCTCTAAAACATAAACATAAAAATAATGTCCACATGCATGATCTATCTCAAACATAACATATATCTAGATTTGTAAAACATAAACATGTATAAACTAGCCAGTCTAGTCATCATGTCCACTCCTAGTTGAGTGGCCATTTGAGCATGAATCATGCTTTGATAAATGCATCAATCCCTTTGTACAAAAGTGTAATTAAATTATAATATATATACACACATGAACAAGTGGACTAAATGTATACATTATATGTACACACACATACACACGTGCATATATATATACGCAAATCTATGAATATTAACTCACTTGTCCACTTACATGGTCAAGTAAAGAATGCATGCATACACGATCTTCCCTCAAATTAGGAGTAACATGAACTACCTCCGTCTACACATACATGCATGTAAAAAGGAAAATTAATTTAAAATATTTATAAATTTGTTACTTGACTAAAAGTATAAATTAACTTTAAAAAATTAAAAATTATATACATACTTGTGTCGTACCAATATATTGAATTTCAAGTGCATCTCTTGTAATGATGGACTCTGCCTTGACTCATCAATAGTTCTACCCCTGATTAGCTCTACCAATGATGTTGTAGTGGACTATGTAGGTGAGATGTAATTGAACTTGAAGAGAGCATCTCCATAAAGCCTAGATCTCTCATAGCCTACTTGGGTGTATCACTAGATGTTTGAGCACATGTAGTGGCATAATCATTGGTAGGTAGATGTTTTTGTGAAGTAGTGACATAATGATCAATTTGTGGTTCATGCACCTTACTAAATGATCTAGTTGTAGGATCAATACTAGAATGCTACAAATGAGATACATGGCTCTCTAAATCTCCACATATGTGACCCATAAGTGAACTAACGTCTACCAAGGGGATCACAAACTCTAATGAAATCACATGGTATTCTCTCATCAATTCCCCATACAATGTATGGCCCATATCCCTCAAAATCTAACCACCACATGCAACATGGTCTATATCATCTAGAGGCAAGATTCCTATCTCAGCATAGTCATCTGACTCAATAGGTGACCTATGTGGATACCTCATAAAGAATTTCCCCACATGATCTACAGATATCTGTTGGGCTTGGATTGCAATCTCATCAATACTATCAATTGCTTCCCATTGAGAAGCAATGACAACTTGATCACCAATAGGGCTTAGGGATGGAGCGACAAAAAGCATCCTTTGCCTAATAAAGGCCCTAAAATATGGAGGTTATCGATCTACATGATGGTAAGCATCCCTATCATAAACTATACCATTCCCTTGCCCCAAATGAAGTGGTAAATCCAAATAGTTAACTTTGAGGCCTAAACATTATGTTTTGATAGTTTCTTTTGGCACTCTTAGTTGGACTGTACTCAAAGGAACATCACTAGAAACCTATTCCCATTTCTGGGAAAGAATGATTGCTAAAGCCTCACCGAAATATGCATGGATGCCCCTTAATGAATGTTCAATCCTTACTAAATTCTCTAAAATCATCTCACAATTGGTTTTGTACACCCTAGTGGTCGAAGGGTCATCTAAAATCAATCTCAATCTCTAAATCTCTCTATCAATATGTGTCCAAATCCCATCCATATTCGTGCTACACAAAAATTAATTTAAGTTCTAATTTAAATTTGCACATGGACATGTATATTCATAACACATGTGTACAATGCATGAAAAATTGGATAAATTTCATCCTAAAGGCCCATTTATTTTTCATGGTTACCTAAAATTTATATATTTTATGAAAAATTAAGAACATGTGACATTTATCTAGAAGATGATTTAAATGAAAAAAATATGATTTATAATTCAAGGAAGAAAGAAATGGTTGTAGTTGAAGGGAAGAGACATTTGAAATTTATATTCCTTTAGAAATGGAGAAAGTAGTGTTGGAGTTAAGTTGAACAAGTTTCACCAAACATTAACCTCATGTGATCATCTCAACACTTCCCTTTTAATTTTGATTTTGTTGTTGTCAATGAGAGTCAAGACAAAAGAAGAAGATATGTATATACTATTACTTTATTTCTTACTTGATTCATGGCATAATCAAATGACAATAATTAGTGATAATTGTTCTTCATCTAAACTTGAAGATATTGTATGATTTTGTTAAGTTCAAAGTGATTAGGAGAAAGTTCATTGATGAATCCTCTATTGATGCTCTATTTTTGAGGGGTAGATCAACTAATAGAGTGGGTAAGAAGAAGGTTACATATTGGAAGTCTTAGGGAAAGTCTAAATTTGAGTCTCCTAATAAACCTAAAGTTAAGTGTTGGAATTATAAAATTAGAGGTCACATGAGGAATTTGTTTATGTGCCAAACTTGGAAAATGGTCTAAGTTGGATTTTAAGTTAAAGAAGTGTATTTTCATAAGATATATTGAAAATATAAAATATTATATAGTCTTTGGAATCCACTAACATTTAAAGTTGTCTACTATATAGAGATATTATTTTCAAGGAAATTAAAAGAGTTTTATCAAGAGAGGAAAAACCAAAGGAAAAGGAGAGCCAAGGTATACATTTTAAACATAAAATAGAGAAAGAAGATGCATTTCTGATGTAAGAGGAAACACGCACTCAGAATAATTCACAAACACCTCAAATAATATATATTATCCCTTCAACCAAACTAAAAATGAAAATCATATTTGAAAGGAAATATATTCGAAACCCCAACAATTCATTGTTTACATACCACATTATGTTATTACAGTGAACAACAAATAGAAACTTAAATAAAATAATACAAACAAGACCCATATGGTGTAATATGATCATAAAACCATAAATAAATTCAAATTAGACATGCAATTACCTGCATAGGAAACAACTCCATAATTGTGTCTCAAAATGGGAAAAATTCACTATTTTCTCATAAAATATGCAATACATGTATTTATTACAAGTGCATAAGCCTATTGGCTTTATAATAAACCTCTCAAAATATGATATAACACCATTAAACCTGCAACATGTGCTTCAACAACAACCTTCCTTCAACAATCTGAAATTTCACCTCATTTGGAGCTCCCAACCTTCACCTACACTGTGAAATAGATTGAAAAATTTTCTCCTCTATTTGTAAATTTTAATAACTTCGACAATGGATTCAAGGCTTCATTTTTTTCTGCAACACACTACCAAAAATGTACAAACATGACTCCAATCTTCCCAAGAAGAAATTGCTAAACCCAGGAGAGACTTCTCCAAAATTTGGAAAAGCAACCTATGGATTTGACAAGCTAAGACTTAAATATTGCATTCAACCTTAGCTCTCATGTAACTCCTCATTCTCCATGACCCAACCTGGTAAAAATCCTCATAAAATACATTAATTGAATATATTAAAATGTTAAAAGGAATCTTTGCACCCACTTTCATGAAATTGTCAAAATTGGTTGACAACTCGAACTCCCACTCCACTCAACATGACCCAAAATAGCAAAAAAATAGATAACTCGATCTTGGGAGCCCATTTTTTTATTTTTAACATTTAGGAAATAATGTATGAGTTATGACAAGTTGTAACTCCCAAATCTCACACCCAATAAGGTATTTTTGAATTTCAATTTTTAAAACTACCTCCCTTAATTATCTCCAACACCAAAAATTACAACATTAATAAAGACCAATTTATTTAATATATTAATTTGTCCTAATATTGCAAGTTATTTCTCCAAATAAATAATTACCAAACCTTAAGAAAATTAAAAATTAAAATGCGTTCTTTTGGTTGATGCAAGATTGCTCTCACAACCCAGGATGCTCCTGCATCAAATACCCAGAGTAGGAAAATTTTGTGAATCTAGATTCACAAAATGGAGTTGAGTGTTAGTACCACCCTTTCAGATTGCAAGCAATCTGCAGCAAACTCCATTGTTGAAATAGAAACCTTTGATTTGTTCTTCTTCCTTCTCTTCCAACACCTAGTCGAAATAAGCATTCTCCTCCTTTGACAACTCTTCTCTGCACTCAACTTCCTAAATGTGGAATCAATTCCACCATATACTGACCACCTCCTCCAAATGCAAATATCACTCTCCTCTAATCTTGTGGGATTCAACCCATCATATTCTCTCCACCTCCACCAAAATGCACCTGCACTCAACTCTGCAACACCATACAAATATTTCTCTGCATGCCATACATCACTAACAAAATCCTTCTGAACTAACTCATTCACAATATGAAAATCATCATCATTCTCAAATTTAATAAAATATGAATCAATATTCTCCTCTACTACAACCTCATTATCCTCAAATCCATGTTTATAATAACATTAATTTTTTTTGAAATTTACCTTAGTTCCAACTAAAATCAACTCATTCCATTCTCTTTCAAATGCTTCAATATGCATTATTAAATTATCTTCTTTACTCACATATATAGTTTCCAATTCCCTCTTATCCTCCAAATGACTCTCTCCACTATTGCAATTTCCTCTTTCTTGCCCTCAACCTCTGCAACTTCACCTTTACCTTTTCTCTATTCCTTCACGCTATCCTCAAAGCATACTTCTGCAATATTTTTTCCTTCCTCTTCGCTTGCATACACAACTATGAAAAAAATTGTCCCTTTCTTCTTTGGAATTTCTTGTTAACAATTTCTACACACTCTCAAAGCCTTAACAACACAAATCTTCAAACCCTTAGGTTTTACATATGTGAATTGTCTCACATTTGGTGATCTGTTTACAAATCTTCAACACTTTCAGGTTCCATTGCAAACTGCCCCACACTCGACAATATGTTCACAACCACAAGAACCTTAGCTCCTCAAATCCTTTAAGTAGTTCCTCTTGTAACTTGCACATACATCTACAAGAAAAAATTCACACACACCAATCTCTCAGGTCCTGGTGCAAATTGCCTCACGTTCGACACTCTTCCTGCACACTCAGGAACTCCACTGATGCAAGATGAAACACACACTCAAAATAATTCACAAACACCTTCTCAAATAATATATATTCTCCCTTCAACCAAACTGAAAATGAAAATTATATTTCAAAGGAAATATATTCAAAACCCCAACAATTCATTGTTTGCATACCACATTGTCTTATTACAACAACAAATAGAAACTTAAATAAAATGATCCAAACATGACCCAAATGGTGTAATATGATCGTGAAACCATAAATAAACTCAAATTATACATGCAATGACATGCATAGGAAACAACTCCATAATTGTGTCTCAAAATGGGAAAAATACATTGTTTTCTCATAAAATCTGCAATACATGTGTTTATTACAAGTGCATAAGCATGTTGGCTTTACAATAAACCAATGAAAATATTATATAACAACATAAAACCATAAACATGTTCTTCACCTCATTTGGACCTCCCAACCTTCACCTGCACAGTGAAATAGACTGGTAAATTTTCACTCTTCTATTTGTAAATTTTAATAACTTCAACAATGTATTCAAGGCTTTGTTTTTTTTGAAACACACTAAAAAACATGTACAAAAATGACTCCAATATGCCCAAGAATAATTTTCTACACCCTAGGAGAAACTTCTCCAAAATTTGGAAAAACAACCTTTGAATTTGACAAGCTAAGACTTAAATATTGCATTCAACCTTAGCTCTCCTGTAACTCCTCATTCTCCATGACTTAACCTAATAAAAATCCTCATAAAATACATTAAATGAATATGTTAAAATGTTAAAAGGAATCTTTGAACCCATTTTCATGAAATTGTCAAAATTTGTTGACAACTTAGACTCCCAAATAGCAAAAAAATTGACAACTCAATCTTGGACACCCATTTTTTGTTTTTTTAGCATTTAAGAAATAATGTATGAGTTATGGAAAGTTGTAACTCCCAAATCTTGCACCCAATAAGGTATTTTTGAATTTCAAGTTTTAAAACTGCCTCCCTTAATTATCTCCAACATCGGAAATTGCAACATTAATAGAGACTAATTTCTTTAATATATTAAATTAGCCTAATATTGTAAGTTATTTCTCCAAATAAATAATTGCCAAACCTTAATAAAATTAAAATTTAAAATGCATTCTTTTGATTGATGCAATATTTCTCTCACAACCCAGGATGCTCCTACATCAATTTCTAAATGAACAAACTAGTGAATAAGACATCATAGATTGAGAGGAAGATTATTGGGAAGGATCATCAAGGAAATTTTTTGAAGAAAAATAGAATCATGATCTTTCAAGTTCTAAACAACAACTACATGAAGGTCTAGAAGGCAACAAAAATTGTATAACAACACACAACTACATTTAATAGACAAAATTCTAACCTCACAACTACATGTCTACTAATCATGTAACATAACTCAGGCCTATTTAAACTTGCTAAAGTTTCTAAGTGAAAAAGACTAACATTCATTATATATTAAAGGACCCTATATATATAATTAAAATATGTCAAATTAGAATTTTATTTTGTCTTTACAAAATAAAATAAATCAACGTTGTGGGCAATTTTTAATTCCTCTTTTCCTAGAAAAAATGAATCAACATTTTCATTAAAAATATCTAATGAAATAAAACTCAAGGCATTTTAAAATTTATATTTCATAACCAGGTATATACTAATGATGTAGTAAATTTAAATTCCTAACATGAGTTAGCATCATGATTTTGAACTTTTAAACTGAAATAAATGAATTAAGTATAAGCCAAGTTAGATAGATATTCGTTATACACATTTTTTAACCCTCATGGTGTTAAAATTTCCAATTTATAGAGTGAAATAGTTTATTGTTTATGTATAGTTTAAACAAGTGATATATTATTAAACTCATATAACTTATTATGTTTTAATGAACTTAACTAAATGCTTTCTAACTTAAAATTAAGAAAGAGGTTAAGCAAATGAAAAAGGTCATTGGAGGGGATTATTTTGAACATAGCTCCTATACTTAATGTAAACCCAATAGCACAAAAATAAGGCAATACACCTAATAGTTCTAATTTGGACACTATTGACACATTTCAATGATATGTCAAGGTAAGCTAGGTTCTTTTATCTAACGTGTGGAACTAACAAGGTAAGTTCAAGTGTGTAACTATATTAAAGATACAAGTAGGGTCCACTAAGTCACCATTGACATGTATGTCTATAAATAAAATAATAATTGAGCTTGATATATACATGAAAGACCTTGTTGTCTATTGTGAGGAATATCTTGAGGGTAGAAGGTAATTTGGAAATACAAGGGTGATGAATAAGGGTGATATTAATGGAAAGAGGATCCTTGAGGGGGATCTATACGAGATTGAAGAGGAGTTAGGATGAGGGGAATGCAATGGTATACCATTAATGGAACTTTATATATCTTTATATATCTTTATATATATATCCAATAAAAAATAGATAAATTTAGGAGAGGGATATATTGTGGATGTTATTAAGGTGATAAAAGAGGTGGAGTGGGTCTACATGAGGAAGATACCACAACATCAACATAAATAAATGGAAATTAAGTATTGAGGAAAGGGGTTGGTGAAAATTTTTAAGTTGGAAATATGGGTCATAAAATAACAACTTATAATTTATTAAATGATGAAATTAAGGCCCCTTATACCTAGATTATCTCATTATAGATAATATCATATATTAAGGGTCATAGTAACATAAACCTAACTTTTCATGTCAATTTTGTTAGTTAACTAGTAATCTTTTTATAGTGATCCCTATGTAGACTTGTAAAATAAAATCTTACAAATGTGTAAGAGAGGACAAGTGTCTTATTCCACTTTTTTTTATCTTATTGGTCAAGGGGGGTATTTTCTAAGGTTAGACATAAGATAATTAAAGATAAATAACAATACAACTATTACTGAAGCATAGCTCATGTCATGAGGATTAAGAGGCCCTTAGAATTGTAGCTTAGTATCGATGTAATTCTTTAATATAGTCTCATATAAATAAATATGTAGTATGTTCATGCAACTTAAGGGATGTAGACTTGTATTCACTATAACACTTACAAATAAAAACTTACTACATACACAAATGCAAGTGGGAAATCTTTATAAACTATATAATAGATTCACTCAA
>VDFB02344572.1:0-49851 GCA_007258455.2 Sequoia sempervirens | reverse complement strand
TGGCTATGCTACTCTAATTTGCTAAAAATAGAAGACTCATTACACAGTGCTGTAGTAACAGCAATGTTGTTAGCATTACACCTACACAAATTTAAGCATACTAGTGAAAAGGGCAGTTTGGTTCATTAGTGATATTGATTTTAGAAATATAGACAGCTTGCTGGACCCTGATTTTGAGTATACTAATTAAAAAGGCTAGTGTGCTCCATTTGGTGATTATGACCTTATAGACAGCTTTCTGGACCATGATTTCTCTGTTTTATTACTTGCAAATTTGCAATAAAGTGCTAAATGTGGTGGATCTATATTGGCGAGTAATTGTGACAATGATGCTTTAAATTCTTATGCACCTTTTGCTTCTTGTTACTGATGGTGAACTTGACATACTTAGCAACCTTTATTTTGGTTTCAAAGAGTCTTGTCATATTTTTCAATGGAAATCACGATTGAGATGCGGTTGCTGATATTTTATTAGCATTCCCTACAACATAGCATTTTTATGAATCTTTTTCATTTGGTGTACTCTAGGAATCTATTTACTATTGATCCCTACAAGTTGTGGCTCAATACTATTCCTCTGGCTTGATGATGATATAACATTCAAATGGCCCTTCCATAAATCCTCAGCCAAACTTATAATTTTTTGTATTCTACCATGAAATAAACCCTTGATCATCTCTTTTGTGTTCACTTTGCGTTCATTACTCTTGTTTATGGCTTCTTTCTCCCTATCCTAAGACTTTCTTAACAAGTCTTCTAATTTGTTTTTCTTTTGCTTTGAAACATTGCTTTCCAGTTTCCTGTGATGTACTTACAGGAAGCATTATTTCTTTCCGTTCCATTGTTTGGGCTTGGGCTTGGAGTTTGCTCACCAATGGGTTTGCCTCTTTCAATGCTCCTTTTAGGTCCATATTTCAAATCTCAATCATTTTTTGGTCATATCTTCCTGCATTTTTGTTCTGGCTTCACTAAACTAAGCAGTGTGAACTGCTAACAAAGCTGCTTCAAGGTTGATACATCCTGTACTCTATTCACCAATAATTGGCCTATTAATCTGTGGATTGTAATCGTCTTTTGGTTTGTCATGCTCTAGGGTAATGGTCTATATGGCCAGAGTATTCTAATCTAGGTTGAAAGTTGGTCTGGATTAGAACTTCTTGGCTTCGTCAGATGTGCTTGGGGAGGAGAACTTAAAAGAGGCCATTACTAGTGGATGCAATGAAGTGTAATCTAGGCCGTATACACTAAACCAAATGCTAGCATAGCCTTTCAATGTGTTTGCAAAGAGAAGCATTGAAGTTTGTTCATTGTGTTTTTGATGTTGGATTTGAATGAGGAATTTGGCTGATGCCCTTCTTGTCCTTCTTCCATTTGCATAGAGGGTTGGTTAATAGAGACCATAGATAAAGCAGGCCTATGCATATGTCTCTCTTCCAAAACTTTGAATTGATCTTCCCTCTTTGTAGGCACCACACTTTTTGGTATTTTCCCAACCATTTAAATATTGCCTAGCAATATCTTCATCTTTTCAATCTTGTTAGTCACATTGGGGAAGGCCCCAAAATAGGATGAGTCTCGCATTCTTCTTATTCTTTCAGCTGAATTGATCATTACCCACCATTTCTCCTGATCTTTTTATCTATATTATCAACATAATTCTGATCAGGACTTCTGCCTCATTTTTATTTATGCTGGCACCCATACCTGTTCTGTTCTCTCCTTAGATGATGGATGAATCTTTCAGGGTCATAATCTCTCAGCGCATCCATGAGTATGTTGAGTAGATGGACATATTCAGAAACTTTGTCAAACTCTTCTCGTCCCCAAATAGTGAAATCATCAATTTTGATTTGTCCTAGGAGAAAATCCTTCTTGCGGGTGTCCTTGAAGTGTTATTTATCTGCTTGAACACATTTGCCTTCTGGCCTCTAACAAGGCAACCGTGTCTGGTACAATGCAAGGCAATATGTAAGGGACCACTATAATTCCACACATCCTTATCAATGCATAATATTAAAGAAGAAAACTAGTCACTCTAGTTGTTCTTAATAGTCCCCTTTGGTTTAATACAAAGTGGGCCCCAAAAACATTATATTGAGAATGCTGACGATGTTTGTCTATGTGGATTGACCACATTTATGCTCGTTTAACTTGATCATCAATGAGATTTTGAGATGTATGCTTGATTCACAGTTTATCATCCCAATCTCTGACCAACACATACAAATAGATGGAGCATTGTGGATGTATAATCGAACATGTCATTAAGGTCTTTTTTGTCCCTGACTTCTTGAAATTTGAAAAATCATCATGCATCTTCCGGGCTAGGTACACCTCATAATTAAATAGCCTATTCATATGTGGACTCTAAATATCACTAGCAAAAACTGTGTCTCCTTGTGATATTTTTGGTTGATCATCAATCCCCACGTCTTGGGATAGTGCTTGGTATATCTCTTCATAGTACGCTTTGAATTTATCCATATCAAGTTGCTCTACCTCTTCCTCTGGGGTTGTTTCTAATTTATGAGGTACCTTATTGATCTTGTAATGGGAAGCCATTTTACCCTATAATTATACCTGTCCTTTTTATACTCCAGGGCTAGAGTTCTCAAATTGAGGGGAGTCTTGGTTGATGTGTTCAAACCAAACTCTTTTGGAAAACTCCTTATTCAAGGTGAAAATGACATTCCTCTCAACATCCTTTATTGTCTTGGTCTTCTCATCTTATCTTTTTGTTGTCCACTCAACAATCTTTGGGGCTGAGAAGTAGTTGGGACTTGGGAATGATCAAGTTGGCCAAATCCAGGTTCCACGCATTGCTTAGTGGCCTTTCCATGAAGCCTTTCTCATACAGAGTTATGAATAATGTTTGGCTGGGTTGTAGGGTTTTAGCATTTCTGATTCCACCTTTTGTATCCTCAAATGGTTCAGCAATTATTCCTTTATTCGTGGATCTTTTAGCCCTTTTCAGGGCCCAAGGGATAATCTCTATAACGTCTCGAGTAGGGGCTCTCTTTGGAGCCATCTTTGCGGTTTAGGGCTTCTTTGAAAGGTTAGAGTTAGCTCTGGTTTTTGCAGAATTTTGGTGCACAAAGTGCAACTAAACCAATGAAAGGTAGCCATGGATACACTTGGACAACATGCTTGGACACCATGGGGCTCCACATTGGATCTCTCAAACAAATGAAAGGTAGCCACATGGATACTAGTGCACCCCCTTTAGTAAAGCATTAATGTAACATGCTTAATGCTATAGTCTTTGTGGGCTAGAGACTTAAAGATAGAGATGGAAGGGCCATAACCCACAATGAAGAGGCCAATCCACAAAACTAGTTGCTGGTTACTTCTAATTGGTGGGACAACTTAAATGATTCAATCACTACCATAGGCAAGTCAATGGTGAATTATAACATAAAGCACATTTCCAAAATGTATAACAAACTTAAAATGGCTTGCGAGTTGTGGGGAGGTGAATGCAAATGGTTTTAGCTGGGGTTTGATAACCATAAAATTGGTTGATGGTAAATGAGGCACTTAAGCGAAATGGTTTTTATTGAGAACAAGTCATCGATGAATTAGATAAAGTGCAAGGCAACAACATCCAAGGCTTTTAGTAGAAGCATTCAAAGGCCTTTTAATAAGGTTTTACAAGGCTTACAACATAGAGCATACAAACTTGCACATTTTAACATAGTCCCAATAGTAAAAACAAACTTTTTGCATAATATGGCAGAAGGTTAATGAGCTCTGTCACTCCTCTTATAACCTATGATGGCTTTAATGATCCCACCCTTCGTCTCAAATCCTTTGGAAATCCTTATTAGAATAATATTAAATTATTAAAGATAAGGCTTACAGTTGTAATAAAGCCACCTTAGTGGCAAGTGTTTTGTTTCCATTTTTTCTAGATTCACTTTTTACCTTTAAGTGAGTCATGTAATGTTTATCTGTTTGGGTGGTTTCTTCTCCAATCTCTATATAAGGAGATGAACCTCTTTGTAATAATTATCTTGTTAATGAATAGAATATTAAAATATTGTGTCCTATTAATTTTTGCAATAGGGTAGTAGAAGAGGGAGTCACGTGATACGAAGTTGAATCTTGTGGAAAAACTCATGGGGGTTTCAAGGTTAAATCACTGGTTGGCTTTTTTTGTGTGGGCAGATTTTTTGTTCAAAGAATCATGTAAGATTTTTCATGCAAAATAACTTGCATGTTCTTGCACGTCATTGCATGTGAAGGATTCATGGTGTTTAAAGTTCCGAGTATTTCTTCTATTATAATTTTTTAGCTTGGCTAGCTTGTGGATTGCAGTGGATGTTCTGTGTGACATTTTTATGTAGATATCTATATTTTGTAGTGTATCCTCGAAATGTGTCTAAGGGAATGAAGATATTTCTGTTTGATTGGGCCACAATGGGCTTGTGGCAAAAGGAGGCAAAGATTTTGTTCTTGGCCTTTGACTCTTGACAATGTGGGGAAGATCACTTTGGTGAATATGCTTAAAGTGCAGAATCAGCCTACACAACAAAAAAAAGAGTTCTACTTTTGCAATGAGGGTAGTAGCAAGATTGACTCTAGTAATTACATCTCAATGTTCTTTTCATTGGAGTTACTTTTAATGACCATCACAATGAAGATGGAGCAAACTTAGAAGGTTGGACAACCATGCGCTTTGTCTATAGATATCTTGAAGTAAAATGTGTTGAGGCACTTCTTGAAGTTAATGATGACACACTTTGTCGCCATGTTGAAGATCCTTTAGATGCACTTCCAAGAGAGTTTGGAAGGATTATTATGCCAAGATGAATTGCTCGTATTTTAAGAAGTCCACACTTTGAAGATAAGTAGGAAGATAGTGTAGATACAACTCAAAATGGATGGTTGCCTACTTAGCTTGGGGGTCTATGATCTTGGGAGTCATACCCTTATGAGGGTTATGAGACAACTTAATGGAGCTCAATGAAGTAGCTCAACATGGATTGTTGTCCAATGGTTTGGGAGATTTGTGATTTGGGAGTTTGGGGACGTGGTAATTTGAGAACTTGGGAATTTAGCTCTGGAGCTACACCTTTACAAAGCTTCGAGGCAGCTTGATGGAGTTCTACCTAGTGCATGGTCTGTTTTTAAAGAAAAGCTTATAAAGAATGACATATTCATGGTTCAAGGTGTTTTTAGTGTGTTATGTTTTGTTTGGCGAAGTAAACCTTAGGGGGGTATTAGAAAAATATTAAATTGTTAAAAGATAAGGTTTACAGTTGTAGTAAAGTCCCCTTAGCGGCAAATGTTTTCTTTCCATCTTTTCTAGATTCACTTTTTAGCTTTAAGTCAGTCATGTTGTTAATGATAACATGCAGCGTCGATATAATATTCCAGCATATCATTTGGTTGATAAATTAAATGATAGCCAAGAGGCTATTTAATTTATATATGGCACGAGTTTTTTTGAAGAAGCATTTGTATGAGGCCGACCTCATTCCACATTATCCACGATTTTCTCTTTTGGCGTGATCTCTTATATTGTTCTTGGTGGCCGACTTTCTTCTTGAGGACGACTCTTCTATTATTGGTTGTGTCCCTTATCTCTAGCAGACTTACATCTAATAAGGTCGCACCCCTTCATATTGTATATATATGAGTTCACTATCTCATTGTAATGTTGAAGCAAGTTCGATTCATTATTTCATTATAAGTGCGAATTCCTTCAAGGGCAGTTGGCGAATTTCTCTAAGTGCAGATTTGTTGATCAAGGAAGTGCAGATTATCATCTGTCATTGTATCTAGAGTTGATACTGAATTTAGGCCTTGAGTGTGGCCTCATTGTAAAGCGAATTGTTGCCATTATTTATATAGATAAGAGAGATCTTTGTTGCTGGGTTTTTCTCCCTCAAGTGGAGGGTTTTCCCAGGGTATCTGCTGTGTTATTTTGTCTGATTTTGAATTAATTTCTGTGCATACAATCTGATCATTAAAATTTACACATGTAATGTTTATTTGTTTGGGTGGTTTCTTCTCCAATCTCTATATAAGGAGATGAGCCTCTTTGTAATAATTATCTTGTTAATTAATAGAATATTAAAATATTGTGTTCTATTAATTTTTGCAATAATCTTTACAAGAATGGATTAATGCTAACCAATACGCTGCATCTAAATGTTTCTCCAAAACCCTTATTGTAAACGCTTTAGATCAAACCAACTTCCTCCCCATTCCATTCCTGGATTTTAGCAACTAATCAATGCTTTTATTTTAAGAATTTCAAACTACCATTCCCCCTAATGATAATCCTAATAATATTAAATTTTTTTGTGAATGCTAAGCAGTCCAAACATGAGATTGCCCATAATTTCATCAAAAGATGGAAGAGTCTAGCTAACAAAATCCAACATAATATGGATGGCCATGGCTTATTTAAATCTTCTTGATGGCCTTAGAACCTAAAACCTAAATCTGCTCCTTTTCCTTCAAAACTGTAAAAGAAGCACTTGGCCAAGTTAAGCACCAATACCATCTTAGATGTACATTTGAGCAATTCCCACAACCCAAAGCCATGCATTTCTCATTAAGAATAAAAACAAATATGCTGCCGACAAAGTTTTTGATACTCGTAACTCCTTTGTTTACCTTTGCACCATTAATGCAGCTAACCCTAAAATCCAACAAGTCCTTTCTACACCTTTTGTAGGCTCTCCCTTCCCTCCTAATCCTAGCGTCACCCCAACAAATTCTTCCCACACACCTCTAAGTGCCATCCATGGACACTTGAAGGTTCCTCCCCCAATGTAAAATCCATAGTCTCATTATACATACACAACAATGACACCACAAGCCTAAGGTATCAGATTATAAATGGAATCCAATTACATGGGTTTAAAATGGGAAAAACACAACAAATTAAAAGATGCTAAAATACTTATGAAAAACAGAAAAAAATTGCAAAAGTTATTTCATCCCAAATAGAGTGCGTAGAAAGAGAAACAATGTCCAAAGTTCAAACACTTCAATTAATGCCTGTTTTCCTTCAATTTGGCTTCTCAAAACTAGATTGAGATTCAAAACTGTGACTCCCAAGAAACCAATGCAATGATGCTTTGTATACGAACAATATAGAACTATGTTGTACATTGGCAATGGATTTGGCTTAATCGGCTCAATTGACTGTGATCACATGCTGAATTTGTGATTGGTAATGTTCGTCTCAAGCCATGGAGGCATCACAGTATAGAGATTGGGTTATGAGCATGCTAACAATAATTGTCATAAAGTCATGCTTTTAAGAAGACAATTCAATTTCTAAATATCATTTGACCCGGAGGGCATTGTTTTGTGTACAATCATATAGATATTACCACTAAAACAATCTTACCAGTAACAACACTCACAGATTTGTGTAATGTCCCCTTTTTGAAATAGGATTTAATAATAAATAATAATAAATAATAATAAAAAAATTAAAATATAAAAAGAAAGTAAAAATAAAATGTAATATAATTAAAATTTAATTAAGTTTAATGAATGGTCAAAAGGCATAAAATGAAGAGTTATGACTCCCTCAAACATGAGATATAAAAGGGAGAAGAGTTCATTTTAAAAAGAAAAAGGAAATAAAAGAGGAAGGGAGTATATGAATCAAGGAGGGATTAATGGGAAGAAAATAAGGAAGTGACTCTTTCAAAGGGCAGAAATTGTAAAATCCCCATCTTGGATTGTATGATAATTTTACGATTTTCTCAGTTTGACACATGTGAACATTTTGTCAAACATTTGCTACACATTGATAAGAGTTTGATACAAAGATTTAACCAAATGATTGGAACTTAAATGCATAAATCTGAATTAAAATTGATATTTGAAATCCATTAACAACATACAAATTATTCATAACAGAGAATTACAAATGCTGCAGCATGTAATACGTTCAAATTTTAATATCTATTATATATTTTCTGACTTGAACATTGCCATACTCAGGGCGAACTTCCTAGAAACCCACGCCTGTCATGAAGAATGATTCGCTTGCCTTCCAATGGTGGTGTTACCTTTCAGACTGAGCACATAACAAAGGATGGGCGACTACTATCCTTGGGTTGCGGGTAAGGCAACAACTCAACCTCCACAAAAGCCACACACCTATACCCAGTCTGCACGAATTCCTTGAGTCCACGATTTCCCTTTTGCTGTCTTTCTTTAACCTGTGTGATGGCAGATTGGAGCAGGAAATTACTCATGGCCTCTCCAAAATTCTATTGCTGAGAATATAAATTGATTAGGAATGAATAACCAATAGCTCCCATCATAGCAGCATTAATCGTTTGGGGAAAAAATCGGCAAACCAAAAGTTCAGGATTTTTTGAAAAAATCGGGAAAAAATCGGATTTACAAGAAAACACAAAAAATTGAAGAAAACAGTTAGAAACTACTTTAAAAAAAAATTTAATGGCATTTCCATAGCATACAAACATTGAGAGCCAAATAAAATACAGAGTTCAATCCATGAATTATAGAAAATAGATTTTCGTTGGTTATATTCATATCGTTGATTACATTGCACAAAACATACTGCAACTGCATAAATATCAGATGGTGACAGTTGTCAAAATGTCTATTACAATATAGTTTGTGACTTTGTACAAAGTCAACCTATAAACTAAGTACAAAGTTCCAAAAAAATCAATTGTAGCAAATGACGTGCTAGAGGGCAGAACCTCCCGATGATGAAGCTCCTTGTCTATGCTACCACATTTTTCATACATGTCTACCAAAGCATTTTATCAAACATTTCACTGCCTTGCTGCTATGGCTGAAAGCCTAAAACAGGTGCTTTGGAACAAGCTATGGGTGCTTGGAAAAATTCTATCAAAGAATAATAGTAAGCAACAAGCTATGGTCTCATGATTTTTTTTTTGCACGAAAATCAGCGTGATGTTATTTGCTTTTTTTTGCAGGTTTTAAACATGTTTTTTGGCGATTTTGCAGTTTTAAATGGGAAGAAATCATTGATCAAAATGTCAACGATTTTTTCAAAAAATCGGGGAAAAAATCATCCAGCCTGCAGATTTTTTTAAAATCGTGATTAATCGGGTTTTTTTGCAGATTTATGCTTCTATGGCTCCCATGACCTACTCTGTTTCCCACGGCTCAATAACTGATGATGCACCTTCTTGGAGATGGAATAATAGCTGAAACCTTCGATCGCCCAATCCAAACTGATAACTAATATCTTCAATCTGCCATAGATTCTCTCTCAAACAAATTGTCCAACTCAAATAGTATCATCAACTCCTAAACTGAGCAAGAAATATTGATCATTATACCTCAAATTTGTCTCCATAGGAGACTCATAAATTTGCAATGAGGTGCACTGTGAAAGATCTGAATGATCCCTCCAATAGACTAGCTAGGGTGGATTAGTCTCACCACTGACCCCAGTTGCCCAAGGGTTTCTGTCCCTGAGCCAAGAGCTTCGAAAAACTCCTCCAAATCACTAATGAGAGAAAATAACCAAGCATAATGCAAATGAGCTCTAATTTCCACTTTATATAACCATTCGGAAATCCCTTTTTAAATTTCTCACCAAAACATATTAGCACTTTATTGTAAAGTGACTTTATTCCAATATCATTTAAATATTTATTTAGCATCACTTTATAATGATGCTATAATTTAATTATTTAATATTACCTTTTTACATAAACTTTTTGCCCGGCAATATCAAATAATTAGATTAATTAATTAAATTAATGCTTGGATGGTGGATTGGAAAATGGGGATATTATAGTCCTCCCTTCCCGGAGATTGTTTGTCCCCAAGCAATTTGTACCTGAATACCAAAGGCTAAATACCAAGATCCTAGATGAATCTCAAAAGTCTGCAAACTTTGCTATTTGAAACACTATGCTGCAAGAGATCTACAAATAACATCTCCTTATCTCTCTTGGATAGTAGTGCAATAATTCTCAACATGTAATCAGCAAACTCAACATCACATACCTTAGTCTTCATAGAAGACCGCTGCACTACTTTGATTATCATGTTCCCGAAATCTTCATAAGGATGATGACTCATGATTGGAAGTGAAAAACATCATGCAATATGTAAAACCATCTCCCTCATCGTGCATAGAACAAACCTCCATCCTTGTGGTAGTCATTGTGTTTGGTACACTATTAATCAAAACTCTCAAGACAATCTTCCGCTGCTCCACTATGTCAAAATCATCATCAATGCTCCATGAATTGTGAAGCAACTCATCTAGATCCAAACGAAATGATGTGCCAAGCATGTCACCGCTTGGATCTCAAATCACCACATTCTTACATCTATCAAACATGAAGAGATGGAAGTATCTCAAAGTGTTAGCAACACAAAACCACTCTCCAACTCCTGTTGATCTCCCATGGATGTGAAGAATACCCATCATAGGTGCAAGAAAATGTATAACAGCTCCTCCGAGGTTGCTGATATGGAACATAATAGCAACCTCAAGGCTGAAAATCAGACCTATGTGGATGCAAATAATACCACCAAGGTCATAGGATGATAGAGTATCAACTCTATGCCACTCTCCAATGATGGGGAGTTGATGCAACTCTCCTCCAAAGTCTCGAACATCCGCTGTCCTCCAAGAGTTATGTAAGAATTCCATGTTCCATGAAGTAGAACAGCCATCTCCTCCATACCTAGGATCATAGCTCCGTTGAAACTTCATTCCTCCAAGTGTATGCCACACAAGGGCAAGTGTCTCCATGAAAAATCCCTGAAGTAGGGAAGCTGCAAACTGTACCAGAGAGTCATCAACATGATGAGACTCATCACAAGCAAACTATCCATGAATGATTCAAAGACCAAACTGCATCTGCATCGCTTATATCTCTCTCCACATATGTAGTCATAACATTAGTGGTTGATCCACAAAGTGTATGCACCATAATGCCATCCGAGTCTATGATGTGAACCTTCAAATGGCCCTCCGAAAGAGGTGACATCAAAGCCTCATGAAGCAAGCTATGTAAACACTCAAGGAATTCTGAAACATACCTCAAACCTGATTGCTCCACTTGCTTAGCCACCATACAAGGCTCATTCCTCATATACCACATGCTTTGAATCTTCTTGGCCTCTGCCATGTCATGCTTTACTAACTTGGTCTTCTTGTGTCTTGGACACACAAATAAGATCTCATGTTTGTCTCCCAAATGAATGCCAACAATAGAAGAAGACTTCTTACTATCATCCTCATGAGTAGGAGCTGCCAATTCAAGATTATGCAAAAACCAAAGACTGCTGTTCCAAATCAGAAAACCAGAACAACTGTCATACCTTTCCATAGAGTCTTCATTCACCTCAAACATCTTCTTCCTCCTTGTTGCATCAAGTGCTGATCTAACATGAGTCTCCCAAGGGAAATCACAAGCCTCAAGGCTGATCCTCTTGGCTGTTATATCATGATGATATGAAGATAAGGGACTGCTGTCATACATCAGAAAATCAGTCCTTACCTCATTCCCAAGTGTGATGTCTTCCTCAATCTCAATCATCTCTCTTTCCATGAGAGGATGGATATCAACAAGTGCTGGTCCGTGAGACATCTCCAAGTGAAAATCAAGTGTACCATGTGTCACAAACTCTGTCCCATGGCTGCAAGCTGAATCTTCATGTGTATGAGTCTCTTCTACCTTCATGACTTCATCATAGGATCCTTCAAGTCCTTCCTCCATGTCTCCACCTTTTGCCATCTTCATGTTGCATTGTTTTTCATCAGATGTGGCTGACATAAAAGTTTGAGGTTCTGTTGTGTATGATGAAGAGTGACCATGCTCAACTCCTCATAAAGCTTATCCACCTCATGTTCTTTTCTTCTCAAGGCATCAAAGTATATCTCACCAAGTGTGAGGAGATGATCTCTATCCGCAAGTAAGTGTAGGTAGTTTGATTTCACTATCACCAAGGCCTCTTTCAGTTCGTGCAAGTCGGCAAGAGATGGACCTCCTTCAAAACCGTCATGATTCCCTAGAGTCTTCCAACACAAACCTACCATCATCTTATGAACATAATCAAAATTGGTTAGAATTGGAATACTTTTTCCCTCATGCTCATCTTTGTACCATAGAGCATATTCCATTTGAAGCTCAAGCATATGCCACTCAAAATCAAGTACCTCTATGACATCATCTTGTGAATTCACTAGATAGCCTCCAAACTACATTTTGTGTTGGAAGAACTCACATCCTTATTGGACTTGATTAGCTTATCGGGTGGAGGTAAGCATTTCTTCTTTTTGGAAGGGAAAAACTTTATTTCATACCATGAGTCCACCAAGGGAGTTGTCTTCAAGATGATAAAATCTTCATGTATCATAACATCCATCAGGTAAACTTCATTGGGATCCCATATCCTGTGATTTTCCAACCTTGATAAGATTTGCACTTCATTCTCAGCTGTCATCATTAATTGATTTTTTCAATCTTCCTCATGAATGCTATACTCATGCAAAGATAATGAATTGCTATTAGAAGACAACCAAAAATTAGAAATTCCTTCATACCTTCCAATGTTGTCATCATAGGAGCCAATAGTTTCATAAACTTCACTGGATTGATCTGAATTTGTAGCCAAGGTTGCTGCTATGAAATTCTCATCATTTGTAGCTACAAGTCCTTTAATAAAGTCATTTTGGAGCTTGGTCATGCATACCTCTTGAAATAAGGCATTTCATTGTACTTTTGGCTCTTCTTCAACTTCACACAATTCTGTTTTTTCTTCATACTCTCTCATCACAATTGCTTCCTCTTGAAGTCCTAAACCTTGTTGCCCAAAAACTTGCTTTTCACGGTCTATGTGAGCAACCTTTTCCTTGATTTTTTGTAGGTGCTGTTTTGCTTGAGAAGCTATCATCTTAGCTTCCTTGGCAATCCTTAGCCAATCATCACACATTTTTTGGTTCCTCGCTACATCTTTTGTGCTTGTTCGTAAGTTGATTAATTTTTTTCCTTCATATGATGTTTCAATAGTTGCTGATTTAGCAATCTCCAAATCAGCATACCCATCAATCTTCACATTGCCAGGAAGACTCATGTTCTCCTTTTCACTTGCAGATGCAGACATGAAATTAGCTTCATCCTCGTTACTGGAAAAGTTTGTGGGCTCATCAACCTTTGATTCATCATAGTCATGGCAACTCACATACTCATTTCTTTCTTCTTTCTTCCCGACTGATAAGTAAGGCTTTAGCATCTCAGGACGCTCTAACAATGATGTTAGATTCTTCTGATATTCTTGAAAGACCTGCATAAATTCTACCATAAGTTTTTGATTTGTCTTCATCTTTCACATTGAAACTAGCCAACAATATGCTGAAACTGATTTTAGAAGAGTGTTGGACTCAATGAAGCAACTGAAATTAACCTTTTACTGATAACCCTTAGGCTGGCAGGATGCACAACTTTGATACCACTGTAAAATCCCCATCTTGGATTGCACGATAAATTTACGATTTTCTCAGTTTGACACATGTGAACATTTTGTCAAAACATTTGCCACACATTGATAAGAGTTTGATACAAAGATTTAACCAAATGAATGGAACTTAAATGCATAAATCTGAATTAAGATTGATATTTGAAATCCATTAACACCATACAAATTATTCATAACAGAGAATTACAAATGCTGTAGCAGGTAATACGTTCAAATTTTATTATATATTTTCTGACCTGCACATGGCCATACTTAGGCCGAACTTCCTAGAAATCCACACCTGTCATGAAGAACAATTTGCTTGCCTTCCAATGGTGGCGTTACCTTTCAGACTGAGCACATAACAAAGGATGGGCAGCTCCTATCGTTGGGTCGCGGCTAAGGAAACAACTCGGCCTCCACAAAAGCCATGCACCTATACCCAGTGTGCACGAATTCCTTGAGTCCATGATTTCCCTTTTGCTGTCTTTCTTTAACCTGCACGATGGCAGATTGGAGCATGAAATTACTCACAGCTCTTCAAAATGCTATTGCTGAGAATATAAATTGACCAAGAATGAATAACCAATAGCTCCCACGACCTGGTCTGTTTCCCACGGTTCAATAACTGATGATACACCTTCTTGGAGATAGAATAATAGCTGTGCAGGGGTATGAATAGCTGAAACCATTGATCGCCCAATCCAAACTGATAACTAATATCTTCAATCTGCCATAGATTTTCTCTCAAACAAATTGTCCAACCTGAATAGTATCATCAACTCCCAACCTCAGCAAGAAATATTGATTGTTATACCTCAAATTTGTCTCCACAGGAGACTCACAAATTTGCAATGAGGTGCACTGTGAAAGATCTGAATGATCCCTCCAACATACCAACTAGGGTGGATTAGTCTCACCACCGAACCCAGTCATCCTAGGGTTCCCATCCTAGAGCCAAGAGCTCCGGAAAACTCCTCAAAATCACTAATGAGAGAAAATAACCAAGCATAATGCAAATGAGCTCTAATGTCCACTTTATATAACCATCCAAAAATACCTTTTTAAATTTCCAAGCAAATGAGGATATATTCTTTATTAGTGAATTACAAAATAATTTCTAAATATTTTTATTCAGCCACTTTTATAATGACGTTTATAATTTAATTATTTAATATTACTCCTGTGCTGCCAAACCTTTGCCAGTAATACTCAACAATGCCTCTAATGGTGACGGAAATGTATTATTACAGAAATTGCATGGCTGTGATTCTTTCTGTAATTAGAAAGGTTGTGACTTCGGGAAAAGGCAGACATGATGAAGGAGGTGATTCCTCCCTTTGGTACTGAAGATGTATGTGTGGAGAAGGCCTCAATGGGAGAGGAAAAGCAACAAAGATCAATTTGGAAAAATAATTTATCATTTAAAAAAGGCAGCAATGAAGGGTGGTGACTCAAATCTTATTAAAAGTGGTGACTCTTTCACCAATAAAGTATAAAGGAGAAATCATTCCAAGCATTCAAGGATCACTTCTCAATCATCACTCACCAATGCATCAATCAACACTCATTCAATCATCACTAATGAATCCATCAAATCAATCATCAATTATCAAATCAAGCAAACAATCAATCAACAAATCATCATCATAAATTATCAATTCATTCAATCAATCAAACATACAAACATCCATCATTCAAACATCAACTATTCAAGCATCAACCATTCTAGCCTTGAATTGTTCAAATATCAATCATTAAGACAACAATCATTCAAATATCAATCACTAAAACATTAATCATCCAAGACATTAATCAAGCAGATTGGATAAAAGGGAAATAAGGATTTGAAATAATAAGAGATCTATTAAAATAAATATTATTTTTAGCAAGAATATTATTGGGAAGTAAGTTTTAAATATAATTAGGAATAACCATGTATAATATATATAAATGTGCATAATAATAGATTCATATGATAGTCCATTTTGAATTTAGCAGAAAGGGATTGCAAATAGGAAGGACGGCCAGCCTTCCGGGTTCACAAGAGATGAAGGATGACCAGCCTTCATGCTCTTATCAAGTACGCGACCTAGAGATGGAATGGATGACCAACCTTCCATGCTCATGGGTTGGGGGGTGGAATGGACCAAAAATCCTTCCGTGCTTCTGGGCTTGATCAAGGAAGACGACCAACCTCCAAGGTGAACCGAGGGATGGAAGGGCGACCCACCTTCCATGCTCTTGCAATACAAGGGCGACCAACCTTGAGATTGCGGTTTGCAAACGTTTCAAATGAATTCCTAATGAGACTATTATTGGAATATACTTTGGAATGGCTATTGCTTTAATTGGATTTCAATATGAATAATATTTATATGATATCATTATGCCTACTAATGTTAGTAAAAATAGATGTTATCATGGCTTATGAATTAACGTCAATTTCCAGTGACTAATATTGTGTGTAGGACCTAAACCAGGATTTATCTTATAAAGGGCATTTCAATTGATAAATTTATACTCTTAAATGTATTACATTTTATTTATTTTAATTGGAATTGTGGTTTTAGGGCAAAAACTAGGAATATCGCCAAAGGGGACATTACAATTTGGCTGCCTAGTGCAATGAGGGTTATGACAACCACTAGGCATGCTTAATGAGACATGGACTCACATTCACATTCCTTTAAGACTTGAGGCCCCAAAGAGGCATTGATACCTTATAAGACTTACTTCATAGGCTGAATCTCACATTACAGGCATGCCTAACTTTATATTAAGAAAAATAACATAAAAATAGGATCATCAACTTCCTAAAATGTTAAAAAAACAAGTTAGAGGGCTTTATAGACAAAAACCCATGGGTTGATTGAAAAAAATGGCGTTTTTGAATTGCATGCATATAAAATGCATTTAACAACACGGTTTTGGTGTTGGTTATGTTTTAAATGCAGTTATACATGATTTTTTGATGTTTTCTATGACTATGGTACAATCCCAACTCATTTTGTTGGTTGCCCTATGATTGGAGGCATTCTCTTGAGAATTGCAGTGACTTGCACAAATTAGCTTTCTCCTTTGTGTGAGGATCTGATTTTGACCATGACAACATGATGAGTGAATGTTTTTATTTTGTTTTAAAAATAAAGAGGACAAAAATTTATCAAATCAATAGAATGATATCATACATAGCAATCAAGGCCACCTAGGCCAAGAGCAAAACCAACCCAGACATCAGAAATCATGCCCACTGGGGATTCTAGAACACAATAGACCGAATCGCTGTAGACCATTAACCATCCCTATCCTCCAAAACCATCCTATTTAAACTTTGGTACTGCTCCTAGGAAAGATGCTCCCAGTCTTCAACTCTCTAATCCCCCATGTGCTTAGAGGCCCATTTAGTCAAATAGTCAGCAACCTTGTTCCGCACCTGCGGGATATGGACAAAGGAAACAAACTCCAAAGAAGTACTCAAGAGAATAATCTGTCGCACCACCATCGCCAACTGCAATTAGCCCTTCTAATCTCTTATCATTCAACATATTAACTAGAATGTGGGAATCGGATTCATAGATAATTTTACGCCAACCAATATCACAAGCTTTTTCAAGAGCAATGAGGATAGCAAAGTCTTCCATGAGGTTGTTAGAGTACTGACCCTTATAAATGGAGAAGAGGAAAGACACAACCTCGACGTTGTCTCTCCCAACTCCTCCAATTCTAGCATGCCCAGGATTACCCTTGGAGGAGCCATCCATATTGATATTTAAAACGCCAGTAGGGGGTGGAGTCCATCTCCCTATTAATTTTTAATGATCAGATTAGAGCACATAAATTTAATTCAAAATCAACACAATAACACAATAGATACCCTAGGAAAACCTTCCTCTTGAGGGAGAAAAACCCAGCAATAATATATCACTTATATATTGAATATCAACACAAATTGTCTCCTTTACAAGAGGCCGATATGAAGGCCAATTAGAAGTACCACAAACTGATGCAATCACAGATACAACCAGATGTAATTCACTGATTAGAAACTCAGCCTTCAATGAATAACAATCTGCTCTTCTACAAAATTCACAATCTTCTTCTCTATATAATTTACACTTGAACTTTAATGAATGAATGATATGAATGAAACTGAATAATAAACAATGAAGTGCCATCGAATATATATACTAAGTGGAGAGGAGGACGTGACCCTTCAAAACAAGTTGGCCAACATAGAAGAATGCAACCCTTCATTAAATTGCGTCCCAATGAAGAAGTATGTCTCTTTGTAAATCGCGTCCAAGGAGCATGAGGTCGGCCTCATCAAAAATTACATCTCTTCATTAATTCGTGCCTCTTCAATAATTAAATATAGTTAACATAAATCGTGCCTCTTCATCAAATTGGAATCTCTATAAATTAAATAGCCATTGGCTATTATTTAATTTGTCATCATGTAAGAAGATCGGCTTGAAGGATACACCCGACGCTGCTATGAACATCAACACTCCCTCTTAGCTAGGGAGGATACTTCCAGCTGCATAAGACATATCACCTCATCGTGATGTCTACCACAATGGCTACTCCCATATGTGGAAAGGAAAGATATCACCTCATCGTGATATCAACCATCATGGCTACACCCATGTATGGTATGGACAAGTGCTCATCACACAACGTGATGTTGTCACCTCATTGTGGCATCCACCATGGCTCTCCCAGAGGGTGAAAAAACAAGTACAAGAAAATCATCACGGACTCTCTCACGTGATGTTGTCAAGGAGTCACACACATGACATCCACCATGGCTCTCCCAGAGGGTGGAAACAAGGGCTTTCACCTCAAATCTCAAAGAGAAATGCATTAACAAGGGCTTGCACCTCAAATCTCTCTCAAAGAGAAATGCATTAAAGAGGATCATTGATACTAAGACTCCTTCTCAAGTAGGGCTTGATTCTCCACCATACCTAGCTTGTCTCGAAAGTACACAAACTTTATCCTGGAGAGAGACTTGGTGAAAATGTCTGCCGTCTGCTCATCAGTGCTAATATACCTCAACTGAATTGCTTTCCTCATATCTCTGATATAGTGGTATTTGATTTCCACATGCTTAGTTTTGTCATGAAACACAGGGTTGATAGAAAGCTTCACACAAATTTGGTTATCACAATGAAGGATAGTTGGCTTCATTGATTGCCCAAACAATCCTGCAAGGAGCTTTTGAAGCCACATTGCTTCTCGAGCTACCACACAAGCTGCAATATACTCGGCCTCTACTGTACTCAATGCTACAGATGATTGCTTCCTACTACACTAGGATATCATCGCAGACCCCAAACTGAAGCAACATCCAGAGGTGCTCTTCCAATCAGAGACACACCCTGCCCAATCAAAATTAGAATAACCATGCAACTTCAAATCCACACCGGAATAATATCTCAACCCATATCCAACTGTGCCATGCAAGTATCTCAGGATATGTTTTGCTGCAACTAGATGTATTTGCCTTGGTTCACACATGAACTGACTAAGTGCACTCACTGCATAGCAAATATCCAGTATAGTATTGATTAGATACATCAATGATCCAATCAACTGCCTTAACATCGTGGGATCCGCTAGATTTGAGCTAGCTGTAGCCTCTTTCAACTTATGCAAGTTGGTCTCCATAGGCATAGACATGGATTTGCAATCCATCATACCAAATCTCTTTAGAATATCAATAGTGTACTTCCCTTGACTTAGAATCATCTCATCTGGCTTCTGCCAAACTTCTAAGTCAAGGAAGTAATGCATGAGACCAAGATCCTTCATTTCAAATTCAGAAGCTAATTCCTTCTTGCATTTGATAATGAGGTGATCTTCTCCAGTAAGAATCAAATCATCAACATACAAAACCAAAATCAATGCTTCGCCATCAGTTACCTTGAAATATAGGTTAGAATTAGCATCGTTCTTGGAGAATCCCAAGCTTGACAGGTAACGATCAATTCTTTTGTACCAAGCACGAGGAGCCTGCTTAAGACCATACAAGGCCTTCTTCAGCCTGCAAACATGAGACTCCTTCCCATGTACCTCAAATCCATCAGGTTGCTCAATATATACCTCTTCCTCGATTACACCATTCAGAAAAGTTGTCTTCACATCCGTTTGGTGAATCTTCCATCCTTTAGATGCGGCAATAGCAATGATTGTTTTGACAGAAGTATAACGAGTAACTGGAGCGACTGTTTCTTCATAGTCAACTCCCTCTTTTTGTTAAAACCCTCTAGCCACAAATGTAGCCTTATACTTCTCAATGCTCCCATCAACCACATGCTTGATCTTGAAGAGCCATTTAGAAGATACCACAGATTTGCCTTCGGGTCTAGGAACGATGTCCCAAACATCATTCTTGAGAATGGACCGATACTCTTCTGACATAGCATCTCTCCAAACCTGTTTACTAGAAGCTTCCTCAACACTGGAAGGCTCGGACTCAATAATCTAACTCATCAAAGCAACATAATTGGAGAACTTATGACGTCTCTTACTTTCTTTGAAGGTTCCTTTAGGTGCTGCAAACCTTTCTGCCTCCTGCATCGTTTGCCTAGCCTAGAGAGGTCTTTTTCTCCCAATCACAATATTGGTAGGCCCATCAGTAGGTTCCAAGGGCTCAACTAGATCATCATCTTCCTTCGGTTCTGAAGTCTCCCTCTGAATCTCAGGAGTATGGTCAACTTCCATATCCTGAGGAGACTCTTCAATATCAATCTCCATATGAGTACCCTTGGATCTTTTGAATGCAACATCTTCCTCAAATGTGACATCTCTATTGATCTTGATCAACTTCTGACCTGGAATGTATATTCTGTAGGCTTTTGATGTCTCACTGTAACCTACAAATATCCCCTTCTTGCTAGAAGGTTCCAACTTTGTCCTCTTGTCCTTTGGTACATGAACATACACTGGACATCCAAAGATCCTCAAATGACTTACTTCTGGCTTCACCCCTGTGAATGCTTCTTCAAGAGTCATGTTCTCCAGGATTCGGTGAGGGCTTCTATTCTGAACATAGATAGCTGTCCTGGATGCTTCAGCCCAAAGGAAGGTTTGCAGATCTTGGTCATGAATCATGGCTTTGGCTGCTTCCACAATAGATCTATTTTTCCTTTCAACAACACCGTTCTGTTGAGGATTATAAGGGACACAAAACTCCCTCTTAATCCCAGCTTCAATGCAAAAGTTACGAAAGCTACCGGAAGTGTACTCTCCGCCGTTATCTGATCTCAGGACTTTGATTTTCTTCCCGGATAGGTTCTCTACTTGAGCTTTGAATTCCTTGAACCTTTCTAATACCTCCTCAGATTCTTTAGATTTCAAGAAATAAATCCAAGTCTTTCTAGAGTAGTCTTCAATAAAAATAATGTAATACAAGAAACCACTCAAAGAAGCAACAAACATTGGACCACATAAATCAGAATGAATAAGATCTAGAATACATTTGGATCTACTTTCTCTACTATGAAATGGACCTTTTGTATTCTTACCCAAAGCGCAGCCTCTGCAAGTGCCTTCATGCTCCTAGTTGAATTTCGGAAGACCCATGACCATTTTCTCCATGATAGGTAGAGCTCAAAAATGAAGATGAGCCAATCTTTGATGCCAAAGTTCACACAAACTTGAAGAATCATGCACTAGAGCCTGAAGTGGACAAGTGCATAGTCTGTAGTGGATGAGTGCATAGTCTGTAGAGGCTCTCATGTCGAACTCCAACCACCCAAGTAGTTTTGAAGTTTGAGTTCTTTGTCCACACAAGAACTATGCCTTTTGAGAATGCAACTTGGTACGCCTTGTCTTCCAAGGCTGAAATGGAAACAAGGTTTTGCTTGATGCTTGGAACAAATAGAACATCACTCAACTGCAGGGAAATGCCGGAATCCAAGTGAAGAGTGGAGGTCCCAATTCCTTTCACAGAGTAACTAGCATCATCTCCAATAATGACTTGTTCACTAGAATATCTCTCCACCAAATTAATTAGATGCTCCCTAAATCCGGTGATGTGGCAAGAGGCACCACTATCAATCAACCAAGTTTTGGTATCGGTAGGTACATTACTTGATAATGCTGAATAGAATAAGTATTCACATGAGTCCTTTTGTGGAAAGGCTTCATCAACATCTGCAATGGTGGCCTGCTGCTTAGGCTTGGTTGGACAATCCTTAGCAAAGTGACCATACTTGTGACATCTAAAGCATTGGACTTTGGAGAGGTCCCTCTTCTTCTTGAATGCGGGAGCACCATCAACTTCTTTATCTCTATTCCTCTTGAAATATCCTTTCTTCCCATCTTTCCCTTTCTTCTTCGAAGATTGAGAGGCGAGAACATGAATGTCTTCATTAGTAGAGCTTTGACCAATACCTCTCGCAGCCAACCTAGACTCTTCTTGAATGCAATCTTCCCTCAAACGACTCTTCTTGAATGCAATCTGCCCTCAAATGATCAAACTTGGGAAGTTTCAATCTTGCACTGATTCCTTGAATGTAAGACTCCCAAGATGAAGGAAGACCATTAAGGGCAAGCATGGTCAAGTCATTGTTATCAACAACATGACCAATAGTAGAGAGTTGATCTCTCAATTCGGAAATCTTCATGAAGTAAGCAATAACAAATTCTCCTTTCGCCATCTTAACATGATGTAGTTGTTGCTTCAGTGCAAGTGCACGGCTTGTGTTGTTGATTTCGTACATCTCCTCCAAAGTTTTAAACATCTCTCTTGCCGTCTTCAACTTGGAGACGATAGGAACAATATGATCCTTCACAGAATCAACTAACATCTTCTTCGCCTTAATATCTTTCTTCTTCCATTGAACCTTCTCTTCCTCATTCGTAGGCTCGGGGACTTTGCTCTCCACGAACTCTGCCAATTCATTTTCCTCCAAGGTGAGCATAATTCTAAATCTCCATGATGTAAAATTTGATGCTCCCTCAAGTCTATCCTCAATCTTAAGACCATTCACCATCTTGACGAAAGGATAGAAGTAAACAACGATGAGAAAGAGAACAAATTTTTCGCTGTAATAAAAAATCTGATCAAGATCTTCTTCAAACCCGCTCTGATACCACGTTAGTTTTTTTATGATCAGATTACAACACATAAATTTAATTCAAAATCAACACAATAACACAGCAGATACCCTGGGAAAACCCTCCACTTGAGGGACAAAAACCCAGCAACAATATATCACTTATATATTGAATCACAAAGAGTGTCTCCTTTACAATAAAGGCCGATAATGAGGTCAAGAGTATGCACCACAATCTGATGCAATTCACAGTAACACAATGATGCAAATTTACTAATGATAAAGACTTAGCCTTCAACAATATCGATCTGCACTTGAGAAACTCGAACTTGTGATGGATATGAATGTATGAATAATGGATGATCACCAATGAAGAACCATCAATCATATATATAAGATGAGAGGGAAAGATGTGCCTCTTCGAATCCATAGGTCGGCCTCCTTGAAAAGACGTGTTTCAAATAAACATAAAGTTGGCCTTCTTGAAGTTCGTGCCTCCTCATAAATTTGATTCTCTTTAATAAATAAATATCATTTAATTAAATGAAGTGTCTCTTCAATATTATCGGTCTCATATAAATTTGATAGCCGTTTAGGCTTCATCAAATTTATCCTCGATGTCGTGGCTGGAAGAATTTGCCCGACGCTGCTACGAACATCAACACCAAAATGCCCCATACCATCCCCAAACCCTCTCAAGCATCAAAGAACGAGGCCACTGTCTAGAAACATGACAAGAAGCATAAAACTAGATCCATTTTTGGATCACACCTCCCCAATTAGGGAGTTTTTGGTCTCCAAAAGCTAGGGATTGAATGGATGAGGGTGGAAGAACCCCTAAACAATTGACAAGTATGCCACTTTATTTTACATTTACACCACAATATGAAATCCAACCAAAAGTTAGTATGACTATTTCTCCATGTGTCTGAATGATACAATATAGAAGTGCTTGAACTAGGAGGTACATTATCAACATTAGTTTTCTCCATTGGAAAGACAAAGGTTTTGCCACCCATCTTCCCATGAGGATTCAAGACCTCGAAAACCTTCTTGTGATTCTTGATGACATGGTATTTGTTCTCTCTTCTTTGAAGATTGCTTTCTTGACATGGTACGGGTAAACATTTAAGCAAAATAAGCTATGTTCCATGGAGTCTTTGGACGAGGGGATGTAGGGCTGATGGGACTAATGGCCTAGATTTGAGGATTGTGACTGGTGGGGGGGTTTGAGAGAGGAGTTCCTAGTGGGGTTGAGAGGCAGCCATTTTCACAATTTTATTGCTAAGTTTTCTGCAACATCAAGTCCTTGCTATTTCTAACTAGATCTTCATTCTTTAGAAAACTAACAATGAAGCTGAAGAATCTAACCTCTCTAAATGATGAGGGCTACATATTTTTTAACAAATAAGTGAATGAAGATCACTTTAGGGCCAAATTAGGGTTGACAAATGCTTTTTCATTTTTTATAAAATTGAAAAAAAAACGTTATGGCACTTTATTTTTTTGACTTCCACCTAGATATGCTTGGCTCCTCCCAGGAAAATCCCCAGACATCCTAGCCTTGAATTGGGACCTGAACCAAGCCCAAATAATGGAGAACAAGAAATCAGATTTCAATCAAGAACAAGAAATTAGAGAATGATACCATAATAATAATAATTACACAAAATCATATTTCAATTAAGGACGAGAAATTAGAGAACAATACCATAATAATGGAGGCACAAGAAATAATGTGGAGAAACCCCTTGTAGGTAAAAACTCCACCAAAATGTGAGTCGCACCAGCTTAGGTACTTCAAAACGCAATATACAAATGATCTGAGTCCACAGATTGTCCAAGAGCTCCCACAAACAATTGAAAACCCTCCTCAAGACCAATTTGCAACTCTCCAATAAACTCCCCATTCCAACACAATCAAAATATGAGAACTGGACTCACGAATAGCTCCCAACACGAGATATAAGACTCCACAAACTTAATCTATGCTCAATTCGACCTTAAACCTATTATTTATAGATTCCCAAGCATGAAGGAAGTCAAACGATGACCTAGGTGAAGAAGAAATTGAAATATTTGAATTTTGGAACTTGAAATGTCACTAACAACTGTGTAGAATGAGTTTTCCGCTTTTTAGATAGTGGCAAATGGAAAAATATCTGCTTCCAACAAAATGGTGAACATGTGTTTGCCATTCCTATGACAAGTTCACCACTTCATCAGCCCTCTTTGATCCAATTATTCTGAAAGGCATAACTTTTGCATAAGGACTCGTAATGAGGTGCTGTTTATTTTTGAAATTGCACAACTTTTCAAGAGGATTCCAAATATGCAACCATATTCAACTTTTGATTTCATATAAATATCGATTTTTCTGTTGCAACACAACTGAATTTATGAGGCCAATAGTGAGCATAACCAAACTTGGAATGATATCTCCTCTGCCTAAGAATGTTCCAAGATGTGCCATACCATCCCCTAACCTTCTAAAGCATCAAAGAAGTAGGCGAATGCCATGAAGTATAAAACTAGATCAATTTTGCGTCAATCTCTACATAAGTGCTTATGCCAAGGGGTAGCTTAGTGCACCTACAGGTTGATCCTTAGGAAGTAGCTCTAACCCTACCTCTCTCATTTATGTAGGCCTGATTTTTCATTGCATGCTTGTTATATTGCCTTGCATTTAGCCCCTGGCTCAACTATTTTTTACTTGTTATCCTATGCATTGTCCATTTTTATATCCTTATAGATCCATTGTTATGTCCAGTAAGAGATGCCTTCTACTTTTTACCCATTTAGAGGTCATTATTTAGAGAACTTCATCGTAGTGCACAGTGATGGATCCCAAAACTTGCTCCATAAGGCTTGACATTTCCCACATATTTTCTGATAGGTCCTAAATTACATGATTGCATCAACTCAAATTTCCTTTGTTTATTCCTGTTAATGATAAGTACAGCTACAGTCGATCCTTCCAGCTCTGTCCTATTGAAGGAAGCATAAATTAAATGATAGCCTGTCGGCTATTTAATTTGTTGTCTTATATTTATGTGGAGGCTCGAATGTCTTAAGGCCGACCTCTCTTATATTCTTTATGATTGTATTGAGGCCGACATTCTTTATGATTGTATTGAGGCCGATATTCTTTATGATTGTATTGAGGCCGACATTCTTTATGATTGTATTCTGGCCGACATCCTTTGTGACTTGCAATTAACATTTATCTTGGCCGACCTTATGATATGAAGAGGTGCGATCTCTCTAAGTTGTATATATACAAGGTCATCATACAAGGGCGATACATTATACAGTGCGAACTACATACAGTGCGATCATCACACAAGGGCGATACATCATACAGTGTGAACATCATACAAGTGCGAACCTCTTATAGTGTGAATATCATACAGTGCGAAGATCATACAGTGCGTAGTATTTTCCAGGTGCAAATTCTGTAGGTCTCCATTCAGTCAATTTCGATTATTGCCAGGTGCGAATTTCTGTAGGTTCGTTCTCTGTCAAGTGTGAAGTCTTTCCAGTTCTTCAAGATCAGATTGCAAATTGATCTCAGGGCAGGTTGTGAACTATTCTAGAACAGAATTAGAAGTGTCAAGCTTGTTATCTGTTATTGCATATTACCAGGTGCTGAATTTTGGTCTTGTGTTAGACCTAATTGTAACGAGATTTGTTGCCACTGTTTTTAAATATAAGAGAGATCTTTGTTGCTGGGTTTTTCTCCCTCAAGAGGAGGGTTTTCCCAGGGTATCTGCTGTGTTATTTTGTCTGATTTTTGAATTATTTTCTGTGCATTTAATCTGTTCACTAAAATTTACATGGTATCAGAGCGGGTTTGAGGATCGTGATCAGATTATTGCTAATCAGCATACCTTTTGTTGCTCACTTATTCACTTCAGTCAAGATGGTGAATGGTTTAAAGGTTGAAGATAGACTTGAAGGGGCATCTAATTTCACTTCATGGAGATTTAGGATCATGCTCACCTTGCGTGAAAATGATTTGGGTGAGTTCGTGGAGTCTAGCATTTCTGAACCTGAGGAGGAAGAAGAAAAGAAGGAGTGGCTGAAGAAAGACATCAAAGCAATGAAGATTCTGGTTGACTCTGTCAAGGATCATATTGTTCCTATCATCTCTAAGCTGAAGACAGCAAGAGATATGCTCAAGACCTTAGAAGAGATGTACGAAGTCAACAATACCAGCCGAGCCCTTGCACTAAAGCATCAATTGCATCACGTGAAGATGTCAAAGGGAGAATCTGTTACTGCATGCTTCATGAGGATTTCAAATTTGAGAGATCAGCTCTCAACGATTGGGCATATGGTTGAAGACAAGGATCTGACTATGCTTGCTCTCAATGGGCTGCCTTTGTCTTGGGAATCATACATTCAGGGAATCAGTGCAAGGTCAAAATTGCCTAAGTTTGATCGCCTAAGATCTGATTGCATTCAAGAGGAATCTAGGTTGATGGCAAGAGGCATTGGTCAAAGTTCAAGGAATGAAGATATTCATGTTCTCGCCTCCCATACTTCAAAGAAGAAAGGAAAAGAGGGAAGGAAAGGATTCTTCAAAAGGAATAGGGACAAGGGAAATGATGATGCACCTCCATCCAAGAAGAAGAGGGATATGTCCAAGATTCAATGTTTTAGGTGTGATAAGTTTGGGCACTTCGCCAAGTATTGCCCAACTAGACCTAAGCAGCAGGCCACAGTTGCGGATGTTGATGATGCCTCTCCTCAAAAGGATTCAAGTGAATATTTGTTCTATTCAGCATTATCAAGTAGTGTACCTTCCGACACCAACACTTGGATAATCGACAGTGGTGCTTCACGGCACATCACCGGTTTCAAGGAGCACTTATCAAGTTTGGTGGAGGAGTCTTCAGAACAAGTCATCATTGGAGATGATGCTAGCTACTCCGTGAAAGGAATTGGGACCTCTACACTTCACTTGGATTCCGGCATATCACTTCAATTGGGTAATGTTCTTTATGTTCCTGGAATCAATCGCAATCTTATTTCTATATCAGCATTGGAAGATAAAGGATATCAAGTTGCCTTTTCCAAAGGTAAAGTTTTAGTATGGATGGAGAACTCTAGCTTCAAGAATGCTCAAGCAATTGGAGTTAGACATGATAACCTCTACAAGGTTTGCACACATTCTTTACAAGCTTTGGTTCATGAATCTTCAAGTCTTTGTGATCTCTGGCATCGGAGATTGGCTCACTTACACTTCCAAGCCCTACCTATTATGGAGAAGATGGTGACGGGCCTTCCTAAGTTCAACCAGGAGCACGAAGGCACATGCAAGGGCTGCGCATTAGGTAAGAACATAAAAGCCCCTTTTCATAGTAGAGAAAATAGATCTAAGTGTATTTTAGACCTAATTCATTCTGATTTATGTGGTCCTATGTCTGTTCCTTCTTCGAGTGGTTTTTTGTATTATGTTCTTTTCATTGATGATCACTCTAGGAAGACTTGGATTTATTTTTTGAAATCTAAAGAATCTGAGGAAGTATTGGATAGGTTTAAAGAGTTTAAAGCCTCGGTAGAAAATCTTTCTGGTAAAAGAATTAAAGTCCTTAGATCTGACAATGGTGGAGAATACACCTCTGGTAGTTTTCGGAACTTTTGTATTGATGCAGGGATTAAGAGGGAGTTCTGTGTTCCCTATAATCCTCAACAAAACGGTGTTGCAGAAAGAAAGAATAGAACGATTGTGGAAGCAGCAAAGGCCATGATCCATGATCAAGATTTGCAAACCTTCCTATGGGCAGAAGCTTCCAGGACAGCTGTATATGTTCAGAACAGAAGTCCTCATAAGATCCTGGAGAATATGACTCCAGAAGAAGCCTTTACAGGGAAGAAGCCTGAAGTCAGTCACTTGAGGATCTTTGGCTGTCCTGTCTATATTCATGTTCCCAAGGAAAAGAGAACCAAGCTGGAGCCTTCTGGCAAGAAGGGAATATTTGTGGGCTATAGTGAAAACTCAAAAGCTTACAGAATCTACATTCCAGGTCAGAAGGTGATCGAGATCAGTAGGGATGTCACATTCGAGGAAGATGTTGCATTTAGGGGATCCAGAGGGATTCATATGGAGATTGATAATGAGGAATCTCCTCAGGATATGGAAGTTGACCATACTCCTGAGATTCAGAGGGAGACTTTGGAACCAAAGGAAGATCTTGATCCAGTTGAACCATTGGAACCTACTGATGGGCCTACCGACATTGTTATTGGGAGAAAGAGACCTCTATGGGCCAGTCGCACTATGCAAGAGGCTGAAAGTTTTGCAGCTCCTAGAGGCACATTCAAAGAAAGCAAAAGGCCTCTTAAGTTCTCCAGTTATGTTGCCTTGATGAGTCAGATTATAGAATCTGAGCCTACCTGTTTTGAGGAAGCATCTAGTCTTCAAGTTTGGAGAGATGCTATGACAGAGGAGTATCAATCAATTCTTAAGAATGATGTTTGGGATATTGTTCCTAGACCCGAGGGCAAGTCTGTGGTATCTTCTAAATGGCTATTCAAGATTAAGCATGTTGCAGATGGAAGCATTGAGAAGTACAAGGCAAGATTTGTGGCTAGTGGGTTCTCTCAGAAAGAGGGAGTTGATTATGATGAGACCTTTGCTCCTGTTGCTCGCTACACTTCGTTAGAACTATCATTGCTGTTGCTGCATCTAGAGGATGGAAGATTCACCAGATGGATGTAAAGACACCTTTCTCAATGGAGTGATTGAGGAAGAGGTTTATATAGAGCAACCTGATGGATTTGAGATTCATAGGAAGGAGTCTCATGTTTGCAAGTGAAGAAGGCCTTGTATGGTCTTAAGCAGCTCCTCGCATGGTACCTAAAGGATTGATCGACACCTACAAGCTTGGCTTTGAAGAATGATGCTGATTCAAATCTCTACTTCAAGGTAATCAATGGTGATGCATTAATTTTGGTTTTATATGTTGACGATCTGATCCTTACTGGAGAAGATCACCTGATTCTTGAATGTAAGAAGGAATTGACTTCTGAATTTGAGATGAAGGACCTTGGGCTCATGCATTACTTCCTTGGCTTAGAAGTCTGGCAGAAACCAGATGGAATGATTCTAAGTCAAGGGAAGTACACCATTGATATACTTAAGAGATTTGGCATGATGGATTGCAAATCCATGTCTACACCTATGGAGACCAATCTACATAAATTGAAGGAGGATGCAACTAGTTCAGATTTGGTGGATCCTACATTGTACGATAACCATTTGATCCTTGATGTATCTAGTTAACACTAGACCTCGACATTTGCTATGCAGTGCACTTAGTCACTTTATGTGATCCGGAGACAGATACATCTTGTTGCAGCCTAAACATATCCCGATACTTTGCGTTTGGATATGGGTTGAGGTATACTTCAGATGCAAACTTGGAGTTACATGGTTTCACCGATTCTGATTGGGCAGGTTGTGTCACAGATCGAAGAGCACTCTCTGTTGTTGTTTCAAATGGGTCTCGCTTATGATTGCGTGCAGCGCATCCTGTAGATTGAGCACCAGGCCGAGTACATAGGCAGCTTGTATGGCAACCCGAAGCAAAGGTGCTTTCAGAACTCTTGGGGATTGTTTGACAATCAATGGAGCCTACTATCATTCATTGTGATAATCGAGTTGTGTGAAGCTGGCCAATCCTGTGTTTCATGACAGATCCAAGCATGTTGTGAGACTACCACTATATTAGATATGGTACCGCGGAAGGTCAGACAATGAGGTACATCAACACGATGAGCAGACGGCAGATATTCTCACCAAGCTCTCGCCAGATAAAGTTTGTGTACTTCGAGATAAGCTTGGTATGGTGGAGAATCCAGCCTTGACTGAGTATGAGTCTCAGACAGTGAGCCTTGTTAATGCATTTTCTTTGAGACGGAAGAATTTGAGGTGCAAGCCCTTGTTAATGCATTTTCTTCGAGACGGAAGAATTTGAGGTGCAAGCCCTTGTTAATGCATTTTCTTCTGAGACGGAAGAATTTGAGGTGAAAGCCCTTGTTTCCACCCTCTGAGCTGAGTCATGGTGGGTGTCATGTGTGAGACTCCATGACATGTGTTGTACTTGTGTTTCACCCTCTGAGAGAGTCATGGTGAAAGTCACATTGAGGTGACAACATCACGTAAGTGATGAACACTTGTACTTACCATTCTATGGTTGATATCGAGACGATATCTAATATCATGGTGAGGTGATATTCTTCTCTTCATATCTGATTTGAGATGATTTGTTTTATGCAGCTGGAAGTTCTCTCCCTAGCTGAGAGGGAGTGTTAATGATAAGTACAGCTACAGTCGATCCTTCCAGCTCTGTCCTATTGAAGGAAGCATAAATTAAATGATAGCCTGTCGGCTATTTAATTTGTTGTCTTATATTTATGTGGAGGCTCGAATGTCTTAAGGCCGACCTCTCTTATATTCTTTATGATTGTATTGAGGCCGATATTCTTTATGATTGTATTGAGGCCGACATTCTTTATGATTGTATTCTGGCCGACATCCTTTGTGACTTGCAATTAACATTTATCTTGGCCGACCTTATGATATGAAGAGGTGCGATCTCTCTAAGTTGTATATATACAAGGTCATCATACAAGGGCGATACATTATACAGTGCGAACTACATACAGTGCGATCATCACACAAGGGCGATACATCATACAGTGTGAACATCATACAAGTGCGAACCTCTTACAGTGTGAATATCATACAGTGCGAAGATCATACAGTGCGTAGTATTTTCCAGGTGCAAATTCTGTAGGTCTCCATTCAGTCAATTTCGATTATTGCCAGGTGCGAATTTCTGTAGGTTCGTTCTCTGTCAAGTGTGAAGTCTTTCCAGTTCTTCAAGATCAGATTGCAAATTGATCTCAGGGCAGGTTGTGAACTATTCTAGAACAGAATTAGAAGTGTCAGCTTGTTATCTGTTATTGCATATTACCAGGTGCTGAATTTTTGGTCTTGTGTTAGACCTAATTGTAACGAGATTTGTTGCCACTGTTTTTTAAATATAAGAGAGATCTTTGTTGCTGGGTTTTTCTCCCTCAAGAGGAGGGTTTTCCCAGGGTATCTGCTGTGTTATTTTGTCTGATTTTTTGAATTATTTTCTGTGCATTTAATCTGTTCACCTAAAATTTACAATTCCAACAACCTGAAGTTTTCAGTTCTTAATTGTTAATCACGCAGCTATGCTCTTGCATCATACATGCCTCTAATAAGCCCTACATAAATGGAAATTCAAATTTTTAGAAATTTAGCTATACATGATATTAAGTTTCAAGTTTATAAGTTAACATAACGCATCAAATTTGAGATTAATGTCCAATGTTCAATATTCATCAATTCAAACATAGCAGTCATATGAAATTAAGGTTTTGTTGTTTTCATTATGACAAAAGCCCCAAGGCTACAAAATGACAAAATGCTCAACAATAAGCATAATAGTAAGATTATGGATATAAAAATATACAATTGTCAACAAGTAGATCTCCTACAATTACAACTCATTTAGGCTATCGATATCAAAATCGTTCTTTGACTCTAAGTCACTTCCTATAACAATTGTGACTCATCCAATGAACCTAACCAATCAAGTGACTTCCAACTTGAGATATCCTTGTTATGGTTTTGAATGGTGCTTTTGTTGACCTGCATATTGTTGGTTTGTTGATTTGTTTCTTGCCTTGTATGTATCTTCATATTTGTTGCCTTGGTCGAATTCCTTGTTATGCATTCATGGTGGGCTGGTTTGTACAAGTCTATATGGTTGAAGAAATTTGTTATGTTTATGTCTTAATTGTTATGTTTGATTGTTGACTTGCTAATGACAGCCACCTTCCCTTTAAGTGATTCATTTCTTTCTATTAGGAGATGAGTTAAGAATTGCTGAGTTGCTGTGTCCAAGTCAAATTTGTGTGTACTGAGTTTTTGCAAGTCTGAGGTTGAAAATATGGGTCAAACTTTTATTTGAATAATTCTTTTATTATTCAGGCATAAGACTAGGCAACATATTGGACAGCTAGTGAAGGAGACATCTGCAAAGCTGAAAGCAGCGAGTGAAAGAGATCAGTATCAAGAAGTTCCTGTAAGTCTCATTTGTGATGAGTTAAGGATTTTTAAAAGCTTTAAAATAATTTAATTTTGAATTAATTGGTCTCTCTTGTCCAGTTGATTATAGAGAAAGGAATTTCTCTTGATTGCTAATGCAGTATATTCCTCTCTGGTTGATTTTTTGAAATGCCAATGCAAGTCTCAAGGTTATATTCAGTAGCCCGTAGAGTTACCCTGTGCTGAAAGTAGTAACCAGTGTTTCTTTTTACTTTTGTATGCCAAGTATGGCCCATGTCACACAATTTACCTTTGCCATTTATATGTCCCGAAATAATTGCAACTTGCTCAACTCTTTATGGTGTGTGTCTGCTTATCCCTCAATGATTTAGTCACAACAAGCTGATCTGCCTTTTATAAAAAAACTGGTTAAAAGGAAAAAAAAAAAAATTTGAAAGGTATGGCATCCCAAGATGTTCCGTACAAAAAGGACTTATAGTATCCAATTGTGCTTCCAATTCTTTATCCAAGTATCCCCCTAATAATTCTAAGACAGCTCCTTTCATGATCCCATGAGGAAACATACTATGGACAGAAGGATCATCCATTTCCAGAGCTTGAACTGGTAACAAGTACCTGAAATGATGCTATTATGAGTCTTGTTCAAGTCTTGTTCAAGACAAATAGATGTTAATAACTACTAGAAGACCAGTTATAAGCAGCAAGAAAGATTATAGAGGCAGTGATTTGACTATATTGCCAAGTGTGTTTTTGAGTGCCTAGAGGCTAAGAATCATAGAATGGATTTAATGTTTCTTGCAGTCTACAGATGTTTCAGCTATTCACCTATTTTTAAATCATTTCTATCTGTCCTTTGTAGCTGATCCTACTTTTAACTACTTTTGATTAATTTCAAGTTACTTAGTTTTAACTACTTTTGATTAATTTCAAGTTACCTAGTTTTAACTACTTTTGATTAATTTCTAGTTATCCTCATATCTCTTCCAGCAGTCCACCTTCTTTTGATTTATTTCTATCTGCTCACTTGCATATGGATATAACAATAATTAAATTACTAACTATATGTCCTGATCTTTTGTACCTTAGAGGAAATGGTCTCTGATTTTGCTAGATCAGTCAGAACCACCTTTTAGTTACAAAGATTAGCTGGGACACAATTGAATTCCGTGGAGTGTGATTCCAATGTAAGTCACAAATATGGACGAGGGAGTTCCCAAATGGATATATTCTAAATGTTGAATGAGAAGAGTTGGAAACTTGGAACATTTGAGAATGGAATATCTTGGAGATTTAAATGATTTTTTCTAATCTAAAAGGATTCTCCATAATTTGATAATCTACATGGAAGGTCTTGGTATCGAAGAGATATCTCTGCAGTGGGGAGAGGGTTGGATATGAGACATGGAAGTTGAGCATAGGATCTGTTAAAAACCAACCTGGTGGGTATCCTTCTGGTTTAAGAGTAGAATTTGTGGGAGACAATGAAGCAAGAGGAGAAGGTGTCAACGTTGGCGCTTTGGAGGGCTCATCTTGGAGCTGTGAGAAAACCTTCTTAAGATCATGTGTTACTAACAAATAAGAAATGGGATGAGCAATATGGAGATCATCATTGGTTTGATAATTTTCAATTTGGCCCAATGAAAAACAGTGGATCGTACTTGGAGATATAGGAGCAAACTTGATGGGGGGGTGATTGCCAATTTTAAAAATATCAGAAAATAGTAACTCTGACTTGGCAATAACTTGGCTTATCCTTTTTTTCAAAACTTGGGGAAAAACTCAAACAAATTTTCCAAACATTTAAAGACACATAAATTGTAAAAATATTCTTTAAAACATGCATATTACTGAATTTAGGGAACAAATTACCTATGTTCCATTGAGTCTTGGGATGGTGGGGATGGGTCTCAGGGATGGTGAGGGGGTGACGACAAAAATGTATGAAATACTTAAAAAAATAATTATAAAAAATATACAAGGAATAACATATGAAACTTTGAAATACTCAAATATATTTGATATTGCATTGAATGAACAATGAAAATGCCAAATATCTATATATTTGTATTATATTCAAAATGATGATTACATTCAAAATAACAATTGGCCAATGGCCCAATGCCTCAAATCATTACTCATCCCCAAAGTCTGCATCGAACTCCTCATCACTCGAACTACTAGACTCCTCAAGCTCAAAATCCTCTAAAGCAATATCAATCAACCTTGTTTTTGTTACATCTTCCTCAACTTATGTTGGATCCTCTGGATCTACATCCTATTAGGTTGCTGATCTCTCCTTGTACATTAGCTTGTTGTGGTCACTAAGATGCAAGGTGCTATGTGCAACTACAAGCTTCTTTGCTTTCCAAGAGGTAAGTTGGTTCCTCTTAATAGAGTGGATGAAACTATAAGTAGATTAGTTCTTTTCAGTAGCAAAAGAAGTAGAAACTTAGGACAGAAAACAAATGGCTAGTGTGGTAGTCAAAGAATTAGGCCCATTCATAGTCTACCATAGAATTGGATCCTCTTGTGCCATAGTCTCCATAGCTATCTTGGCCTCTTCTGAATATCCCCTAAGAGTGGCAAACTTTGTCCACTTGGTATGAATGATGCTAGCTTATGTAGAATCATACATCTTCTGGATGGCCTTAATGAACCTTGCCTTCACCTCAACATCTTGTATAGGAGTAACTTTTTTCGGCCTTTACATATACCACTTTAGGTTCAATGCATAGGCAGCCATGTGCAAGGGAGTGTTGGGCTTCTCTCATTGGCAATGAGTGATTGGTTGAATATGCTTATTGTAGAACTCTAATGTGGGGTTTTCCTCTTGTACAATGGCCTTCATTTGGCGAAGCATACTGTCAATGGACTGATACACCTCTCCAAGGTTAGGTGCATTTGTGTCCCCATATCTAAGAACTCTGAAGGTTGGAGTAATGTTGACAACAATGTATTTTTTCATTAGCCCAGAAAGTATCACTCTTCACCATCTCCTTCACCTTCCTTTCCTACTCTAACTTAGAATCAGGCCATCAATTCCACTCTGCTATCATGACCATTAGCTGCAATGCCTCTTGCAAACTAAGCATCCTCTCCAATAGAATGAGGCATGATGTGAATCTAGTCTCCATAGGTTTCAAAAGTTCTTTCTTAGAGAAGGTTTGAGAGAGTGCATGTGAAGTATGGTGGTTGTAGATAAACATTTGTGCATCTCTAACATCATTAACCACGTCTTTGATCCATCTAATTTTGTCCATTTCTTTGAGTACATTATTCATGGCATGCACACAATGAGGAGTCCACCAAATATACCCGTAGACTGTCTCAATCAATTTCTCTACAACGTTGCACACATATGTTGCACCTATCACTACTTACACGACATTCTTTGACCCAACCTCAATAGAATTTGTAAGGATTTGGAATTGAAAATCAGCTTCCTTGTGGTGCTTTGAACAATCAATAGTTCTAAGGAACTAAGGACCTTTTGTACATGTGACCATAATGTTGATGAGTGGATGTTGCCTAATATTTGTCCACTCATCCATGATTATGCTACATCCACTAGCGACCTAGGTAGCTTTCATTTTCTCCACCAAAATATTAATTTTGGAATGGTTCTTATCCAAAATTGTTGTCCTCAATTTCGTCTTCTCTTTTGGCCATATGATGGTCTTGCCCTAATTATTTTTGCCACAAACTCCTTATAATAAGGAGAGTGAGCCACATGGAATGAAATGCCATTGACAAAGAAGAATTTTCCAATGGAATCATTTGTCTCATCTTTGTTTTGCATATTGAATAATTTTGTCATTGTGTTTGCAACATCACTAATGGTCATTCTACGTTTCTCCTTAGGCTTTGTTGTAGCTGCCATTGAACGGATGGAAAAGCATGAGTAGAACGAGCTGAAACTTGTGAATTTGGAGTATTCATAGTACTGCTAGGAGTAGGAGTAGTAGTAGGAGTCCTCAACGGGAAAGTGGTAGGTACAAGTCTTTGGTCACCAACATAACACCACAATTTATTTATTTCAATCTGTTTTCAAGTGACAATATTGAACAAACTCCTACATCTTTGCTAGTGACAAAGAATGTTGGAAAAATGGTTGTCATTGATGTCAAAGGTGGCCGACCCATAGAGGAAAGAAAAACCAAATAAAATGCTAAGTTTTGTGGGCCAACTTTCCCCATATATGGTGCCCAAATTTCAGTAATTTTAGAAATTAAAAATAAATTAATTTTAATTTTATTTTGGGCCGACACCCTCCGCCCCCCCTAGAGAGGAGTGCCCTAATTTGGGCAATAAAGAAAAAATAAATAAATATCGTTTTTGAAAAATTGGGCCAACCTTTCTTGGAGGGTCCCCTCCCCTAGGTGAAGGGACACCTTGGCAAGTATAAATAAAAGGTTGAGTGAGGTAAATTCAATCAATTTTCAAGGAATGTTTTTGTATGAAGAGCAGAAATAAAAAAGTTATTCAAGCTGATCTATGAGACTTATTTGAGCAGATTTATAGCAGCAAATTTGTGAGAAGAGTGCAAGTGACAAACGAGATCATGGCGATTTATTGGGAAGATCTTATGAAGACCTTATTGAAGATCTGAAGAGAACATTATTGCCAAATTTGAGAAGACATTTGTTGCTGATTTTGAGAAGACATTATTGCCGACATTGTGAAAACTATATTGCAGATTTGTGAGAAGGCATTAGGGCAGATCTGAGGAGTGGCAAGTCAAATTATTCATATCATTCTTGTGGAGGTTGGAGCCTTGTATTGAAGAGATTAGAGTCTCCTGTGGGTTGGTGCCTACAAATTTTTGTAAGAAGTTTAATACAAGCAAGATTTTGCCGTGGTTTTTTCTTGTAAGGGTTTCCACGTAAAATTGTGTTTCTCTCTTGTGCATGTTCTCAAATTGCTACATCTTGCATGAATGATATTGCTAAGGATAATTAGGGTGTGAAGTAATATTGATATATTGAGTTAAGGAGTAAAGTTATAATCTATACTGATTCACCCCCCCTTTCAGTATTTGTGTGGGTTTCTTCAAAGAAGGTGTGCATTAACTCTTGTGATGCTTCCTTGATATTTAAGTTGACAAAAATGACATCTCCATAGCCTAATGCCCCTCATCGACCTAAGTTTTGCTTGCAATTTAGTGGCAAACTGTTTTAAAGGTGACTTCGTATCAAAGGGACCCTTGGCAAATCCTTTAATAGTTTAGAAGGGCATCTAAAATGTGCATTGCCAATAGAACTAGTTACCTCACCCCATCTCCCAACCCCAACATTTGTACTTGGAGTCTCTAATTGAACCTCCATAGGCTCTTCATGACCCTCTTCATCACTCATGTTGTGAGAAGAACTCATAGTTACACTTTAAGAAACAAAATGTATGGTTACTATACATGTCATGATGCCGATAAATAATAAATAAATTATGTACAGGGTCAAGACACAAGGATTTTCTTTTTGTTTTTCTTACTTTAGTCACTTGAAGTGCAGATGTAGAGGATACATAAAAATATGAATCCTTGTTATGATATTGCTATCAAGATTCAATTGTGTAGATTTATGAGTCAAACTCACTTTTCAACCTTCATCAAACAAGGATTCCACTTTTGTTTTTCTTACGTAAAATCACTTGAAGCATAAAAGCAGGGATACACAAAAGATGAAATCTTAATTTGACTTGTACATTTTTAATCAAACATTATGCAAATTTGCAAAAGAAATGTTTATAAATAGCTTAACAAATAAATTTGAATGCTTAAATATTGCTGTTATAAAATTAAAAAAATTAAAATTTGATCATCATTCATTTGTAAAACTAAAATTTAAATTTGAATTTGTAACAAAATAAATTGTAAATCCCTAGGGCCTAAGTTAATTCCTAAATTTTACAACTAAAATTAGTAAATAGTTACTAAATTGAAAAACAAATAAAAAAAAGTAGTCATGAAGTGCCAAAGCTTACCTTGAGGCTGAAATAATGTGTTATTTCAATGGTTGACTGATGTCTTCACACTTGCTCTTCCTCTTGCTCTTACTCTCACTATTCCTAAATCCTAATGCCCTCACTTGCAATATTTCTCGCTCTTGCAGCTTGTTGTTGCAACTTTCAACCTCCTTGTTAAAACTTGGGAGTGATTTGGAATGGGGCTTAGATGTCAATTTATAAGAATTTTGTGAGTGTTTAGGGTTTGGGTGGGGCCCATATACCATTAGGGTTAGGACTTGTGGCACACAATTCAAAAACATTTATTTATTTTTTAAGAATCTTCTTGTTGTGGGGGACACCTAGAAGTCCCTAGGACAGTCAAGAGACTTCTAGAAGTGCCTTGGACATCTTAGAGTCCCCAAGTCATCCCCAAATTAGGGGAAAGTCTTAGAAATGTCCTTGAGTTGGTAGTGGAGTTGGCGGGATGGTAGGGGGACATCTCCCCAAAGTCCCTATGTCCCAAAAACGTCCCCATCTTGAAAATGTGACGATGTTTTGGGGGATGCTTCCTCATGGAACAACACAAATTACCAATTTTCTTTGTGTATAGATCAAAATTAGAGTTCAATACATGTCACAAACAAAAAAGCGAGTTCAATACATATCAACTACAAGTTTCAAAATAAACAAAAATAACAAATTATAAATTTCTTCTACAATAAAAGTTCAAAAAATGCTGTTGATATTGTGTGGGTGTCTTTGAATTAGATGGTATAGCTGCATCATCCTCACTAGAAGCCTCAAAAGAAGCTTCAATAGAATCATGTTGTGAATGTGATGAACTCTCCATTGGTGGCTTGCTAGCCTTGTCTTTTTCCCTGTCAAATGCTGCCAGTTCAACTTCCCATTTTTCTGCCTCCTCTCCAAAGCAGCCAAATCATTATCAATGAACGACATATCCAATCCTCTACAACCCAATTTGTATATGAATCAATGTCATTGAGGTCAAGCACACCATCTTGCCTCACCTTCTTTGCATGCACCTGAAGGTTGTACTACACAAGACAAGGTCATTCAAGTGCTTTCGAGTGAACTTGTTGTGCTTCTTTGTCTAATGGCCTTAAAAACACTCCAATTTCTCTCACAACCAGAAGTGCTACAGGGCTGAGACAAAATGAGGACGGAAAGATTTTGAAGATTAGATGTTGGTGCACTAAAATCTTCTCACCACAAATATACAAGGACAACATTTATAACTTTGTAGGGGTTTTAGTAAACTTAAAAATAAAAGTTAGAGTAAACAAAAAATTAAAATTAAACATATATGTTTTTTTAACTGGCTGCACAATGGCTCTCCTTCAAATGCATAGAGGTGAAGAAAACAACCTCCTCTTTGCTTCCTTATAAATTTGTAGCTCATTATGTATGATGTCTTTAAGCTTTTCATTGACGACCATCCTCTTCATACACTTGTTGAGGCAATCTATAACCTCCTCATTTTCTTTGAGTGAAGTGGGTCTAAAAATCGTAGTGTTCAAATCGTAGGCAATGGCATGAATATGTTGGTGGAATTGTTGGTTCCACTTCCAATCAATAATGTATCATATGGGTCAGTATTTATTTCTATTCTATCCATAGAAATGTTGAATTGCCTCTTCAGCACTATCTGTTGTCTCATATATATACCCCATGGGCTTTTTTTTAATCCCCATTCACCAACCATAGAACTCTTACTAACTATTTTGACACCTAAAACAAGAGTATAAAAATTAACAAATTAAAACATCAAAATTTTACAAAATCAGTGAAATTGTAACATTATAAATTTTTTTAAAAAGATATTTTTCTTGAAAACTTACCCCGATGATCTCTTTCATATCCTTGGTAAATGTATCATAAAAAATTGTCTATACAATCATCTTCGCTTTGGTCTTCTTGCAATAAGGATTCTCCAACCACCTTTCACTCACAAACCTGTATTTTAAGGTTGGGCAATGTGGTTGCAATACTCTACAAGGTGATGAAATTAATGGCAAAAATTGTGACTCTTAAGTGCATAAGCTTGTTGCTAGCAATGTGAGCCCTCATAAGATTCAGGACCCATGTATAGTTGTAGATGTACTTGGTGATATTCCTCACATCTTCAACCACATTCTTCACCCAATTAAGTTTTGTAGTGTCCTCAAGGAGAAGGTCAAGGTAGTGGGTGGCAAAAGGGCTCCAAACTAGCCTAGGGTTCCATGCCTCTAGAAGTCTATTGATTGCCACATGTGTAGATGCATTGCCCATCACTATTTGGACCCACCTCCATCACCAACTCATCCAACAAGTTGCACAAGGTCTCAAATTTCTTTTATTTCACTAGAGACATCAATTGACTTCAAAAAGACTAATCGTCCTCTTGAAGTCACTAAAAAGTCAATGAGTGTCACGTTTTTGCCATTTGTCCACCTATCAAATAAAATGAGACAACCCTTTTTCCAAACTAGTTTTTCTTTCTCTACTAGCTAATTTTTGTTTTTGACATCTTGCAATAATGGGCCACTTAACTCGTAATGGTTTAGGGCCTTGAACTCCTTATTTGCCATAGTCAACGGAGTGATCAACTATTCCCAATAAGGATCGCAGCAGCATTAAATGGAATGGTGTAGTACCAAAAATGGCACATACCAACTTGCCTCTTGCTACAATTCCTTATTTCAAACAATACCTTCCAATGAAGGTTGCACTAGGCATCTTACGAGGAACAAAAAACTAGAACTATGGCTTCCCACATTACTTAATCCTTGTATCTGTGGCCCAATGGAAGAAGAAGAGCCCTCTATATCTCTCTTTGACCTTGTAAACTCATACTTGGGGGTGCCAATGCCTCTGTCGTCTTTCTTTTTCATTTCTTTCTTTTGATCATATGCTAAAAGGAGAGCTTTTGCATCATTCTCAACCTCTTGAGACACTTGTGTACATGTCACATCTTGGCAAGGGATCCATGAAAGCTGATACTTGACACAATTTATGTTTCCTTTCACTATTGACCCCACAATAGTTGCAAACAACTATTCCTAGCTTTGTACCTGCTGTCCCATGTTTTCAAGTAGGGTCCCTAGGCTTGCTACTACCTCTCCTATATGCGGATGCTAGTTTCATTTTGGAAAAATGAAAATAAACCCTAGCAAAAAGAAAATAGAAGAAAAAAATAAAACAAAACTCTATCAACATAAAAACTTAAAAAAAAACAAAAACAAAACTTTTAATTTAGTTACTAAACCCTAGCCATAAATAAAAAATAAACTAAAAAGAAAACAAAAACCCTATTGGCCTAGTACAAAACATTTAGAAATGAAGGGACAAAAACAAAAAAAAAATTGGAAATATGTTATACAGTTATAGTTACATACCTTTGAAATGCCATTGAAAATGCCACCAAATAAGGGCTGAATAAGTGCTGGTAGGAGTTGATTTGTTGTTCTTCAACACCTACAACTATTCAATAGCTAGCTTGGGATTGGTAACTTATTTGAAATGGGCCTACTTTGGTTTGTACTATAATCCAATGAAACTACACTATTGGAAAATGTTGAGTTAGTTTGGCTCAAGAAGCTCATTTTTTCATGCATCTCTCTCCTCTCTCTAGATCTTAAAGACTAGGTTTAAGATTGATATATCCATTAGCGATTGAAAAAAGTTTTAATCAAGAGGGAGCCAATTAGTATAATGATTGAACCTACACCTAGTAGTCTATCCCTTACTAACCACAACCAATTGGTGCCCAGACCATGGAGAGTATGTAATGCCCCGCTGCGCAAACCCCAAAGGACATTTAAACTAACAAAATTACAGCACAATTTTTTTTTTGAAAGTAAAACATAACATAAGATGAACATTAACAAACAACACATGTAAGACAACAATACTTATACAATAAATGTTGCGTCCTCTGGGGTACACGTGACTGCATTACTATACGTAAACCCATATCATAACGGTGATTACCACATCACGAGGTTACATTGCGAAATCATAATAAGAATAAGATTACAATAATCATACATCCATCATAATACACAAATGAGATACATCCATATATGAACACATGAGATAATCAAGAATATCCATACATTACATTGATCAACTTAGAATGTACAAATACACCAATATGAAATTACATCGTTTTCAAGATTACATGTCCACATCAGTGCTTCCTGACACATAGTGGGAAAGATACATCAAATACAAGAGTAATATAGAACTGAGCATGGTAAAAATGAACTGTGGTGAAGCTCTGGATCAATTGCATCAGTACCAGCTCCGCGCTTCATGAACACCATCTGGGAAACCAATGGGGTGCAAAGCACGTTCCACTCAACCACGTGGACCCGAAGGTCCACCCCCCATGCTAGGAGTTGACAAGGAAGACCCACGACAAAGAACAGTCAAGCAAAAAGGCAACAAGACTCAACAAACAAGAGTAACAACAAACATAATTAACAACCACATCAAAGGACTACTTACAAGATGACTGCTTCTAGAGGCACACAAAAGCAATAGAACAACCAGGGATGCTGTAGGAAGAGTGTCATTGCATGGCCCTACATGGGTTACCCAGGCTGCCTCTCACTAGGCACCGGCTCCATAGGGTGACACATGCGGGACCACTAGCCTCTCGTGAAGACGAGGTAGTGATCTTGTCGACCATGGCCTTCTCAGCCCACCCTTAGTTTGTGAAAGCACTAACGGCGTGAGCGAGGCATCTTATTTATCTTGTTTAGTGTGATCCTACCCAAACCCACTATTTTATTTTATTAGGTTTTCACTTATTAAACAAACTCTTCCTGGGTTACCCAGGCTGCCCCTTTGTGCGTCGGCCCCCATGAAGAGCCACTCTACCTAGTGTTGTGACCTTTTCACACATCGCCCCATTCCAAAATGGGGACCCCCTAATTTTTGCTCCATTCTGGTCTTTTGGCTTTGGTTTTGTCTCTCTCTCTCTTTCTGTCTCTTTTCTGCTGTCTGCCTTTCCGGGGATGTGCCTGCCATAGAGCTTAAACGTGAAATTTTGGCTAAGTCCGAGAATTAGGGTTTGTATTTCTCTGGTCAATTTGAAGTCGAATGAAGTAAGTGAATTGGAATCTGAGCCTCACGTTGCAGTCAGCATGCTTCCAGCAGGTTCTCAGCTAAGTTTCATCGAATTCCAACAACTTACTATTTTTAGTAAGTGTTCAATTCAGGGCGTTATCCCAACACTTTTGAAGTTCCGATCATTACACTGCATCCAGAACATGTCAAGCTGCTCATCTACAAATTTTGAGCTGAAACGGTCAACTATCTATTTTTAGCAAGTTCACCTTCAGGAGTAGATTTTAGGGTTTATATGCGAGGTTCTTCAATGCATGTCTGGAGATTCTTTCTGGGTTTTCTGAAACCTACACAGTGATATAACATGCAAAATGAGATGATGACTTTCAGTATTCAGCCTTCGGAGGCTATTTTTAGGGTTTGCATGCATGGCTTTTCAGCGCATGTAAGGTGTTTCCTTATGGATTTTTCAAGAGCTACGCAGTGATGTGACATGCAAAGCGAGATGACCAATTTTCAGAGACTTACTATTTTTAGCAGGTCCATTCGGGCAGTTGCCCAACACATCAGTATCACAAATAGGGCGAAGTGCAACAAAAACGAAGTTAAACGGAGATCATTTGATAGGCATGCAAGTCAAATTAGGGTTTCCAGCTTCAGGACCCAAAATGAGGGGTAAAATGCTAGAATTTTTGAAAACCGGTGTATCCCACTGCGATCAATATCTTTCAAGCTATCCACTGGTAAAATTTGAAGGCAATCGGAGCACTTACTATTTATAGTAAGGCGTTCCAGAAACAGGCTATAAATAGTAAATAAGCAGCAGGCGCCAGTGTGAACGGGCAAGTCTACCGATGAGGGTCATGGCATTCAAATTTCAAGTCAAACGGAGTTGTGGAAGTCATGAAACTGAGCAATTGCTATATATAGTAAACCACCTTCAGAAACATGTTATAAATAGCAGGTCAGCTCAGGTGCCAATGTGAACAGACTAACTAGGTCATGAGGATCCTGTGGTTAAAACTTCAAATCAATCTGAGCTTCAGAAGAGGGAAAACCTGAAACTTACTAAATATAGTAAGGCATGAGCAAGTAGTTGAGAAAAGTTCTAAGTCTGACAAAAATCCTGCCTGACCCTTCAAATGCGCCCTGTCTTGAGCTGGCACGAAGCTAAAATTCTTCTAAGTCTGGAGTTCGTCCTGCTAGACCCCTAAAATGCGCCCTCATCCAGCATGAGATACAAAAAAATTCTAAGTGATGAAGTTCGTCCTGCAGACCCCTGAAAATGCGCCCACTTCACAAGGAGATGATGAAAAAAGTTTAAGTATTGGACTTAAGTCCACCTCCATACCCCAAATGCGCCCAAGAAAGGAGGAAGTCATAAAAAAATTCTAAGGCAAAGAGATAAGTCCACCTCCTACCCCTAAATGCGCCCATGCAAGGTGAAGATGATAAAAAATTCTAAGTTTGAAGATAAGTCCACCTCTTACCCCCAAATGCGCCCACTTCAAGATGAAGGTAAAGGAAAGACAAGGCATGAAGTTAAATCCTCTTCCACTATCAAAATGCGCCCATGCTTGAAGAAGAGTCAAAGAAGTCAAAGGCGTGGGGGTCAAACTTCCTTCTCCACCCTTTGAATGCGCCCATGAAGTCATGACCTTTGCTAGGCGTTGAAAGTGTTAAATCCTCCTCCATGTGTGAAATGCGCCCAAGTGAAGTTAAAGATGGAGGGAAGTTACCAAGGCGTTGATGTCAAACAAGATGAAAGTGGAGTAAAAGATGTTAAGTGAAGTTAAGTCCACCTCCACATGCTAATTGCGCCCAAGATAAAGGCAAAGCTGATGGAAAAGTTACCAAGGCGTGGTTAAGTTCACCTCAGCATGTCAAATGCGCCCAAGTCTAAGGTGGCTAAGGAAGGCATAGAAGTTAATTCCTTCTTGACATGTGAAATGCGCCCCAAAGATGTTGGAGATGGTGGCCTTCTAAATGGAAAAATATAAAAGTGTTGATGAAAATTCCTCACCACAGGCAAGAAAATATGCCCAGAGATGAAGAATGAGAATAATTTTGATGGAAAAATATTTTTCTAAGGTTTAAAATTTAAAAATTAAATGTACCCCTTTGTTTGTAGACCCATGGATTCGACGCTTTCTGAAGGGAATTCTCTTCTGGGTATCAAACATCTTCGATAGGGAATGGATTTTAAAGTCTTCCACAACTCGCCAAGGATTTCAAGATGAAAATTTTGATCGGTACTTGAATAATGAATTTTCTTAGGAAAAAATTTAAAATTTTTCTAAGGCAGAAGGAATAAAGTGTATTGTTGAAATAAAATGCCTCGGACGATGAATTTGAAGTTGATTGCCTAGGTGAATTTAATCAAATTCTTCGTGGAAATAATCTTCCTAGGCGAGAGATGAATAAAATTAAGTGTCAGGACTTCAGCTGGTAAAGTGAAATTCTTAAAGATGCAATTGAAGTTGATATTTTCAAAAAAATGATTTAAAATGCTAAGTACGCCTTGACCAGTGAAGTGAATCTTTTGGAAATTCTAGAAGGTCAAATATTCTTGACCCCGGATGACAAGTGTTATAGCTGCCAGAGGAGGGAAATTCGAATTCTTGCAGAGGAGTAGTGGAAATTTAATAAACTGGCTAAAGATAGTTTCTTCTAGAATTCGACTCAGCTATTTGAGCTGTGAGTTTGTTTCATTTTTCTCCATCAGCTGAAGAAGTTCAATTCTAGCTCTGAAGTAAAAATTTCAATGCAAGTGAATAGCTGAGTACTGAAGAAGTTCAATTTGAAGTAGAAGAGGAAAGTTTGAAGCTGAAAGTTCGAAGTTGGCTCTGAGTGCGAAATTTGAAGAAGTCTAAGTGGCTGAAGTGAAGTTGGCCGATTTTATTTAAGTAGTGAAGTTGCTGAGACTTGCTTAGAAAACTCTTAGAAAACTTTCTAAGTCTTTCTAAGTTCGAAGCTACTAAAGAAGTGTCGAGGTTTGAAGTTAGATTTAGTGCTGAAGCTCCTCATTTTGCAAAAGTCGACTGGCAGCCCCAATGTTATTTTATTTTTCTAAGTTAAATTGCTGATGACTACTTGTTGTTTTTGCAGGATGGCTGAAGTAAGAGCAACTGGCAGAGATAGTAATGCTACATCCAGGTAGGTTGTTATCAAGAAGCTGAGCAAGTTATTCCTGCTAGAGTCGAAATTCTCTTCGAAGTTGGGCAAGCTGGCTGATACAAATTTGGGCTCTTTCAACATGGAGGCTTTCAAAAGTCGAATGATGGGAGTTGGAAGCCATCGTCCTTCAGTCACTTCACACAATATTGTTCGAAGCGGACTATATGCAGCTGCTGGTTTTCCACCAGCAATTTAGTGTCCAGAGCTAATTATGGAGTGTGCTAACTGCTACGACCCTAATCACAGTTCCATTGTCTCACCTGATGGTAGATTGTTTGCCAACCTCACGCCTGCAGCTATCGGCAAAGCATTTGGAATTCCATCACACGAGAGGATGATTTATAAGACGAGAGAGCGTGTTGAGGGAATGTATCCTTCAACATTCGAAAGATGTGCTGACATGATCAATGCTCGCTGGATGAACAAGCCCAAGCCCTCTCGCACGAAGTTGCCGAAGCAGATAATATTGGATGATTTGAAGCAGGAGTACTGCGACCTGATCATGATGCTCAGCAGAGTTGGAGGCTGCCCCCAAGCGTTTATCTTTGAGCCTTGGATGTTCTATTATATCAATCTCGTGCTGGAAGGGAAAGAGCATATCAACTGGGCAGTGATGATTAGTGAGAATTTGCATGAACAGCTTCGAAGTTTGAGGACGAAGACGTTTTACATGGGCTCCTATATTGTCTACATGTTGGCTCGTATGACGAAATACAGGGGAATATCCTACAAGGAGCCAATCGGATGTGGCTCTCATCAGTTCAAAATCCATGAGGCTTGTCCACAGCTGCACCTGACAAGCACGTCCCAATACAAGCAGGTCAATGATGCCTTCACCATGCATATAACGAGATCACTTCAGCAAAGAACCCATCATAGGATCTCGAGGGAAGCTCAGGAATTAATAGAAAGGTATGGGTGCTGGTTTATTCAGTTTCCGAAATTTACTTATATCAGGCTGTAAGGGTTTTCTTCATACCCGTATAGATTGCCTAAGTACCCAACAAATAGAATTTTGATGTTAGAGATATCTAGGCAACTCATTGCCTATGATAAGATTCAGAAGAGAAAGAAGAAGGGAGGACTTGACTTCCCAATTATCATGGGGAATTCAGATGAAGTGTGTCCTTCACTTCAGGCAGCCAGGGAAGCTAAAAACGAGCTTCAATTCTTCCACTTTTCTTATCACACCAGTAGGCAGCATTATGACCCTCACAGCAATATCAGATGGATACTGTTAGAGGAGTTCAGGCACAAGGCAAATATTGAGGATTACTGGGCCGGTGCATCAGATGAAGCTGAAGTCAGGAAAAGGATGTTCTCGAGGCTACCGTTGAGCATGATCGGGGAGTGTGAAATTATTCCAGTACCAGACTAGGTGGATGAGGACATGAATGTTCTCCATCCAGATTATGAGGCAGTGAGAGACACACCACTTCCACTCCCAAATTGGTCAGAGCCGGAAATTGCTGATTTGGACACACTTTGTATACCAGTCCTGACATTCACCAGAGCATGGGTTGAAAGGCACGTGAGCAGGTTGAAGAGTAGGTCAATTCCTTTGACTTACAGTTTGATGGGAGATCACAGGATGCCCACTGCTTCCAAGAAGAAACAGGTTACTCAAGGTCCAGAATCTCGAAGGAGAGAGCCAGTTCAGCCGAAGCCTTCGAGAATTGTGGTAGAGTCACCTACGCCATTGGAGACACGTTCTCCGAGCATACAGGAGGTTTCACTATTTGTTGATCAGAGAAATGTATTAAATCAGGAGCAGGAATTACATGAGGAAAATCAGCCACCACGAAGAGAATCAGTTGGCCAGAGTGTCAATGCACCCACTAGAGATAATTAGCAGGAAGAAGATGAGGAAACTGCTATTGATACACACTTCTAGCGTGAGCTTGAGGTGGCTCTAGAGGATGATGCAGTTTCAGGAGATACTCAGCCCATAGAGGCAAATGGGCCTCGCCAGAATGAAATTAGAGAAGAAGTCTGTGAGGAAGAAGCAAGAGATGAGCAGCCATTTGTTATACAGCAGGTAGTACCTGATTGGCTCAGAGATAGAATGAGAAGGAGCCCCAGTGAAGAGGCTGATTCGGCGGTAGAGATGGAGGAATTTTTGAGTAGGATCAGTGCGCCTCCAACTAAGAAGAGAGCTAGGAAATTTTTGAAGATCTCAATAGATGAGGATGGCTCTCGCACCCTTCACGTGGCTGTGCCAAGGGTTGATTGTGATCGAGATGAGGCAGTGCTAGAAAATTATATGATCACTACCATGGAGTTAGGTCACCCCACAGGAGCACAAATCATTGAGTGTGATAACTCCTATCAGGCGCTTAAGGACAGATTGCTCAGGACTGAAGGCAAGTACAAGAAATTGAAGAAGGAGCATAGGACTTTGATTGGCTACATGCAACATTTGTCTCGTCCTTGTGGGCAGGAGATTCCGGCGATTGAGCTTCCAGCCGAGTTATCTAGAGAATCAGTTAGTGGCTTGGAGGACTTGAGAAAGATGGCACATGAGGCAGACAAATGGGTTGCAGGTGTTCGTGCTGAGACAGAAAAGTTTATGGAAGATCTTGCTCATGCTTATCAGCAAGCTTCCGACATTACGGCACAAATGGAGGCAGTTGATCAGGCCTGGGGTGATGCTCATGTTTATCAGAGCGAGGTTATTCAGTGTCTGGAGGCCTTGATGCATACTCCCTTGCAGATGTTGATTGATGGAGGAGTAATTCAGGAGGGTGATAGGTACGATTTTACCGGCTGGTACTCTTTAGTAGTCACAGGCTGTGGATTCTTTGATGCAGCACAGACGGATTCGGTTAGAGTCAGGAAGGCTATGATGAACATTATTGATGGAGTCCTGAACACCTTGGAGGCTATCTTTGCTAGGAGGCTGAATTCTGATGAGGTGACTGTTGATGGCTTGAGGAATAGGCTGCCACCTTTCTTCTCAGAGGTGAAGAATTTTGTTCAGAACGACTTTGAGAACACCTCAACTTTCTCCAGTATTAT